>WEIS01085415.1:3719-19671 GCA_013389965.1 Todus mexicanus
CCCACCCCGTGAGCTGTAAGACACAAAAAGTGCCACATCCACTGGGATTCTCAGTTGTCTGTTAAGGGCTGAGCCCTCAATGGTTTCTCAGAATCACTTGGGGTGAAATGAAGCTGTCTGTGAAAGTCAAACACTTAATTTTTTTTCTAATACAAAATATTTCTATTCTATAACTCTTTGAAATTTCTTTCAGATGTGTCCAAACCAATAAAATCCAAAGTCATGCAATGCGATGCAAATGAAACCTTTGTTACAAATCAAACAGAATGTTTTCTTCAGGCCTCATATCATTTTAACTTTCTTCAGTTTATTGATTTTTTCATGTAAAAACTTTCATTCACTCCCTACTTTTTAATTGTTTTTCGTTACTAACAAACCCAAACATCACAACAGCAATTTGCAGATCTGTTTCAGCTTTCCAAGGAAAAAAAAATTTACACTAAATAAATGAAAATGTTATAACATAATAAATGAATATTTTTACATGAATCAATATATTTATATGAATGTATATATTACATGAATCAGTAAATGAAAATTGCGCAAAATAAATAAAAAATCAAATTATACTTTGTCAGGATATATATTTTAATATTTTCAATCTTTAAGTCATTTCACTTTTTTGGTTTTGGAAGGATTAATTCCACTCAAGAATAAATGCTCAGAAATGCATCAGTGGCATTGCTTCTTCGACTGTTCAGTGTATGACCTGGACATTCACCTTGGGAAAAATGCCATTAAAAAAAGGTGCCATGCTCTAGATTATGAGCCCAACCACTGTGGAGCAAAGCTGAAATCACAGTGAAGGATCTCCTGAGTGACTGGGATTAGAAACTCCTTCTCACTTTATGTTAGATTTTTTTTTCACCACAAGCACTGTTTTCATTTAGCAGTTGATTGACATTTGCTGACAGCTTTGCTGGAACAGATCAGTAGAAACAGGTGAGATTTCTGAGGAAAGGTGAGAGACAATTTAAATTAACACCTGTATGAGCAATGAAAACCTTTCATCTTCCCTCACTGAATGCATTTTTGAAGATGTTAGTACATCTTTTCCAAAGAAACGTGAGCTTCAAGAAAATCGGGTATTGTAGTACTGAGATTTAATATAGTATCTATGTGTTAATATTGTCAATGTTCAAACTGAAAATTCCGCAGTACGCTGACTTAATAAATCAAAAACTATGTTAAAATACAAGCACAAATATTCAGGATATACTAATTTTCTCTTCCACTTTCCAAGTCTATTACACGTGTGACTCATTATTTGACCCCAGTGGAATCTGTCAAGAAATATATATTTTGTCCTTACCCCCTGCATTAAAGAAGTGCTAAGAAGTCATGAGCAGAGACAGGGCACACATGGTGCGGTAAAGAGAGTATGAAACTGTCTGAACTTCAAAGAGCCGTGACTCATTGAGAAATGAGATAGCAAATGAGATGATGTGTCTTGTCTGACTTCAACACCTCCATAGCAGTCATCTGTCTGGCTAAGTTAAAGCCCCTAATTCAGGCAGAGGAAATTCCCCTTTCGATGTTTCAAAGGCACCTTCCCATGTTTATAAAAATGGAAGCACATGCATGTGTGTGAGAGAGTGTTTACAAATTCTGCACATGCCTCCTTACCCAGGTAAACCCTTAATGAAACCTTAATATATATAAATTAATCTTGGTGGAGGTGTTATTTGAGATAACAACTGGACAATGCAATCCATTTCTATGGCACCACAAAAGATTAGTTTATTTAGAAGAAAATTGTATCCTTATCTTTCTCTGTTGGCCAATCTAAGGAGCTGCATCTACAGCTGCTTCAATGCATATTTAAGGGTCATCGGCAAGGTACGGTGAAGGAAACTCTTGCTATCACAGCATTCATTGCATAAGACCTTGAGCTCAACAATAGATTACTATCTTCAATTCAGACCTGCTCAGCAATACTTAGTTCACTTCTAAATCAGAAACCAAAATCTAATTTGCATTAAAACGAATACTACTCTCACCTTAGCTCATACTGGAGCCTCCCATGGACAGAAAATTGCACTAAATTGTTATTATTAGATATAATTGATAGATAGGGGATCAATATAGCTACCTTGTTTGGAAGCCTTATGGGCAGCAATGTCTCTATTTACTATCTTAATATCCTAATGTAAGTCTTAGCAGCATGAATTTCATACTTCTGGTCTGAACTTGGCACACATTCATTCTATTGCAGAAATACAAGGAAAGACATATGGCTTCCTAGATCAGTGGATAAGGACCTGGAAGGTCAGTGTAGTGGGGTATGTATTTATTGGATTAGCAATTCTGCAAAGTCGTCTTAAGAAATGCAGAGAAAAGCTTCTATCTTCCTTGGCTTGATGCCTTCCTATTCACAAAAACAGAATTCACGACCCTTTCATTTAAAGGCTTTTATTTCCCGCCTTAAATCAATCCTGCTGCCTCTGAGCACTGCACATTTAATTCTAACATTTCTTCTTGAATTTGCCTCGAATTCCTCAAAGTCAACACTGCCTATAAAAGCAACCTCTTAGTGTCTGAAAATAATAGAAACACATTATCTAGGGCAGGTTTCTTTTGTACGTGCAGGGAAATCACTTCGGAGTTTGCCAGCCTGTCCTATGCCTCACAATATCTCAGCTCACCATAAATCCCAAGGTTTTCGGCATTACCATGCGGCAGGTACCAGGATGCTTTTAATCAGTAACAAATCCAATCAGATTGTGAGTTGCTGTAGCATATGGTTTTGACCAGTATCAATACTAGTACACACAGGTCAGGACTGAACTTCTAGAGAGCAAAAAGCGTAAGCAGTGGATAAGCAATAAGGAAAAGGAACGACTTACGAGGAGTGTTGGACAGAGGTTCTGACTGTTTAGCTCAAAAAGGGATATGTCACCAGGAAGAAGACGAATAAAATGTTGCCATTGGTACTTAGCAGTTTTTCTCAAGGACAGTGAATTTCAATGAGGTAATGAGTAGCCCTGGAGTTTATAAAATAAAACAGGACTTTCTTGATATAATCATCAGTTCATCCACCAGTCCGCTCAAGTCAGCTCTGTCAGTCCACAGGGAGGTGACTGGAATTCACCCACTGTGATGCAAAAATGTGGGATATAAAAGATCATGCTTCAGTACCTCAGCTCTAGGAGTTAAGATGAATATAAAGCATAGATGATTATCACCAAACGCGCTTATTTCAGAATTCACTATGAACAGTTGTTGGAGACAGGTTTTTGGCTTTCGATAGACTATGAACTATTCCTATGGTAAGTGCTCCAAAGTGAAAATAAATGCTGAGCTTCACTGCAGCATTTTTCATCTTGAAAGTGTTTAAGCATCACAGTCTAAATTTACTCTATTTGAAATCAATGACAAAGGTCTTGCTGTGTTCTATTGGGGCAAGATGGGGACCATCATCTGATAGATCTCCAAATTACTCTGCAAAGTAAGCCAAAGCTATTTTCCCGTTGTGAAATAAATGATACCAAGCTTCAGAGAATGTGAGGCTCTAATCACACTAGACAACTGAGCTTATTTAGTTGATAGATTTAAGAGATGACTTAATCATTTGGTGTAGACAGACCTGGAGAAGACACATAGCTGGTAAATGAGAAGTTCTGCACATTTGCTGTAAATAAATAAATAAATAAATAAATAGAAAGACCAAGGAAGTAAAATATGAAACTAGAGAAATTTCAACTTGATTAGACATTAGATTACTGGAAAAGGCAATGGCTTTATCAGTCTGGTTTCATCTCACCTCATTTTGGGCACTGAAATGAGACACCTCATAGAGAAGCAATTGTCCTCAGCTGTGTCAATCGGGACACAGAGGTACTTCTAGAGAGCAACTAAGACTTGAAGAAGCCTGAACCATCCTCTAAAAGTGTCTTTCACTGATTACAAAGAGAGCTTGATCTGAGATCATGCAGGCAACCACACTGCTGATTTGGAGGTCTCACTTTGGAGGTCTCACTTTAGCTGGGATAAAAATAATACAACACCAAAGCTGCTCTCTTGCAGAAAAAAGTATATTTCTATTAAAAAAAAAATAGTTTATTTCATTCCTCACAAGCTACCCTGCTTCCACCTTCAGTAGACTTACTTTTTCTGTATGAGTTTGACCCGGACCTCCTTATTTATCCACACAGGCCTCCTGGTGGTTTTGCCTGACTTCCTCTTTGTTGGGACCCATCAGTCCTGAGCTTGGAGGAGATGATCCTTGAATGTTAACCAGCTTGCTTGGGCCTCTCTTCCCTCCAGCAATTTATCCCATAGTACTCTACCAAACATCCCTGAAAAGGCTCTCCTGAAGCCCAAGGTAGTGAATTTGCTGTGGACCTTCCTTGCTACCCTAAGGAACTTGAAATCCACCATCTCATGGTCACTGCAGCCAAGGTTGCATTTGAGCTTTGCATTCCCCACCAGCCCCTCCTTGTTGGTGAGAAGAAGATCCTTCATTCCTTGGAAAAGGAAGTTATCAACAATGCATCCCAGGAACCTCCTGGATTGCTTATGCCCCCCGTGTTGTCACTCCAACAGATATTGCAGTGGCTAAAGTCCCCCTTGACGACTGGGCTTGTAAATCTGTTCCCATCTGTCTATAGCACTGTCTATTGGCACCGACATAGAGAGCAACATTGACTCCTTGTCTCCCCTACCAGTCCCCACTAAAGAGCCTGTATCCTTCCATTCCAAGGCTCCTGTCATAAGAATCATCTCACTACATCTCTGTGATATGAATAAGATCATAGGCCAGCAGGTGAGCGTATCTCTAACTCTTCTTTTTATTTCTCGCGTTGGGTGCCTTTCCATAGAAGTATTAAAGTTGAACCCTCGATGAAACTGACTTGCTGGAATTCCTTTGTTCTGCTCTTTAGGTTCTCTTCTGCTGACCTGTGATCCCTCGCCAGGTTCTGGGCACCTACTGCTGGCACTGGCATCAAACTGGTAGAAATGGGATGGATGTCCCCTCCACTGGCAACTTTAGTTTAAAGAATTCTTTACCAGCTTGGCAAGCCTATGACCAAAGATGCTCTTTCCTTTCTCTGCCAGATAGACCCCATAAGCCCCCAGTAAACCAGATTTCTCAAGTCCCATGGTCTAAGTAGCTGAACCCCTGTCTGCAGCACCAACCCTGTAACTGTATCTTTACTTGCCAGATTGAACTGGCCCTTTCAAATCCCTTCCATTTGACTGGGAGGATTGATGAAAAAGCTACCTGTGCTCAGAGTCCCTCACTACAGCTCCCAGGGCTCTAACCCTTCTCGATACTCCTCAGGCTGTTCTTGGCTGTGTCACTGGTGCTCACATGAAACAACAGCAGCAGATAATAGTCAGTGGACTGTACAAGGCTTGGTAGTCTCTCAGAGATATCCCTGATATGAGCCCTTGTTAAACAGCACATATCTAGAGAGTGAGTCAGACCAGCAGATGGCTCCCTCAGCTACCTCTTTGAAGAGAGTCTCCTACCATCACCCATCAGCCTTTCTTAGTTGTGCTGGGTGTTATGTGGGGAACAGATCAGGCTGCCTTACTCAGCTCCAACGTCTCTCCTAATGTGTCAGGTCTTTCCTCTCCATTTTGCAGAGCAGTGAAGCAGTTCTGCAAGGGCATTTCAGGCTCTGGGGAAAATCTCTTCCTCCTTCATTGCAAGCTTCCATTCTTCTGCACTATTGGTCCCCCTCTCTTCCGTGTGCCAGTGGGGGAGGTTTTTTGCTGTTTGGCCTTAGAATGTGAATCCACTGAGTCTGTACTTGGAATCAATTATCCAATTCCTTCTCAGCCTCCTTGGTGTTACTCAGCCTTCTCAACACCTCCTGCAACTCAGCCACCTGTTGCAGAAGGCCCTTCACCTGGACACTACTTTTGCGGGCAGATCTGCTACCTATACCTGCCCCAGGACAAAGGTCTAGGCACTTGTTACAGGCTGAGGCCTGCACTGCAGCCTCTGCCTTCAGCAGCTCTATCCTATCTGCATGCAAGCATCAGCCACCGTGCTTTCTCTCATGAGATCTTCCAGCTCCTAGTGGGTTTCTGGTCTCCACTGGGGTTTCCCCAGCTCAGGAAATCCCACCCGTACACTGCAATCCTCCACTCTGCTGAAGAGCACACCTGCACCAGAGCTCATTACCTCAGCAAGTCACCTTTCTATTATGCATTAATGGGGAAGTTAAAAAGCATTTTTATTGGCAATTTATCTCAGTGGTGCTCTCAAGGAGCAGCTAAAAGCTCCTTTGAACAGTTCAAAGGGAAAGCTAAGAACCAAGTGCAAAATGTTTCCTGCAGTGCAAGGCTTTTACACAAATGAGCCCAAAGCCAAGTTCTAATGTTGTCTCATGCTTTTCACACACACACACTCCTAAAATAAAGGATTAGGGGACTAACTACCAGCACTGTCTAGATCCTTTGCTAAGTGATACAAATGTCTTCCCCACGGTCACCTAATTGACTTCTTGGAATATCTTTTGGAATAGGACCTGTGCATTAGTCCCAGTGTAAAGTTACCAGTTTGAATATGACCTGCTTTCCATTCCTCTGATACTGAAGAAAAGAAGCTAGGAGGCAGTGATGCTGAGATGTCTTCACGTTGCTATTGGTAAAGAATAAAATTCTGGCCCCAGTAGGGATAGAGGTATTATTAACATTGACTTTCATGGACCTGAGATTTCACCAGCAGAAAGATGCTTATTGAACTCTCTCTTCTTCAAATTGAAATATTCTCTATTCACCCCCAAGGACTGTGGTCCCACTGGAAAACTCCCAGGAGGTCTGGGTAGAGGCACTGCACAGGAAAGCATGGTAAAGTGGAGTTCATAACTAAGACTTTACCTCTGCAATCCAAACGAATTTCAGCTGTGGAATCTTTACAGATAAAAGCAGCGATTCAAGTGCAATCTTCATTACACAGATAGGATCCATTTGGAGAAAGAAGTCTAGGATGGGACAAAAGACCGATAACATCAGTTTCGACATTAGCAATTTACTCTTGTGTCATATTACGCATCTAGCTACTGATGAGATAATGAACAAATACCAACACAAAAATTCCTCGAGAAAGGAAGACACTTGCAGTAACTACTGCAACACTTTAGGGTATCTGTGCTATTATTTCTGGAAGACGACCTTTCTACTCTGAGCCACGCTTCTTCTCCTTTCTGTAGTTCCGAAGGACTGAACAGTCTGAAGCAGCAGTGGAGCTTATTCATCTATATTCTTCATATCATTCTTGTCTTCTGCTAACTCTGTTTCTTTTCCTTGATACAGGAGTGTAGCTTTCTAAGTCCTCATTCCTCAAGAAATGCAACTGGCATTTCATTTGATGTCACAGTATGACAGTCTCACCACTTATGTTCACATTTAAAGCACGTTTGGTGAAGGTTTTCAAGTAAAGGATTATTGTTGCAATTCACTAGGCTACCTTTTAGGAAAAAAAAGAAAAAAGAAAAAAAAAGAAGATGGTTTCTCTTAAAAGCCACGAGTATTTTATAGGTTAAGAAATGCATTTTTAAGCAAATTACATTTTTGTGTAAGTTTATTATAATTCATTGTGTTCTTTTTTGTAAAGCTTTTATTTAATACTTTAATCCTTTCATGTCTTAACACGCTTAAAATATTGACAAGCTCCGTGACCTAGTTCCATTTACAGGATGTAGTGCCGTAATTCTATAGCAGGAATCAACATGGAAAATTTCATCTTGTTTTAAATGAGCAACTGAAAATAGGTATTACAAGAAGCAGGACCAGATAGGCAGGTGATTGGTACAAGTGCCTGAAATCAAGGAGTGAAACATTAGTCCAGTAACCTGAAAGGTTCCTCAGAGACTCTGCCACATAACTTCAAAGTTTCTAGTCCCTAGAAAGGATGAGCAGCTGGAAAAACTACATTTTATGTAAATATATTCCAAAAGAACATGATATGAGCTTTGTAACTTGGAACACAACCCCATGCAACACTACAGGCTTGGGGAAGAGTGGTGATAAGACAAGAGGAAATGGCCTCATGTTGTGACAGGAGAGATTTAGATTGGACATTAGGAAAAATTTCTTCTCCAAAAGGTTATCAAGCTCTGCAACAGGCTGGTTCCACAGGGAACTGGTTGAGTTGTCATCCCTGGAGGTATTTAAAAGATGTGTAGATGTGACACTTAGGAACATGGTTTAGTGGTGGACTTGGCAATGTTAGGTTAACAGTTGGACTAGATGTTCTTAAAGGTCTTTTCCAACCTAAGCAATTCTACGATTCTGTGATCTTAGTTCCACAGTCAGGTGGTCATCTCCAAACTGCCTATCTAGGTTGAGATCTAAGTCAGTCCAATTCCCAGTCTATATCTGGGATTAATTTTGGAGGGTACATTTTTGACCCAGGCAAGAAGTATATCAGGGACCATTTGAGCAATTCAGCAGTACAGGTCATGCCACTCCATTGCACAGGATTGTGCCCTGAAGCTTTTTGATTTTCTAATATAGGTGTGCCCTTAAGTCCAATTGTTATCTACACAAGTCCCACAAGCTATAGTTTTGCACCACCCTGAAAAGCACATACTTACCTTGGAGTCTCTGGTCAGCAGTGGAGGTGAATAAATGTATCCGCTCTCTTTTTGTATGTTGCGCTGTAAAAGAAAATAAAGTTGAAAAGCCATCACAGCTTGCTGAAGAAACATGCCGATAGCTGGCTCATTTTCAGCAAAACTCATTTCTTGGTATTCAGTTAAAAAAAAATACTGCATTTCAAATGTACTCTATTTTAGAATTTCATAAGCAGCTTCAAATTCTGTGGCAGTCATAAAATTAGCTTTCCTTATTCAGATATTTCAGTATATTCCGTTCCATAATAAATTCATTAGGTATTTTTTTCCATACCCTATCCAAGTGACTTCAACTATGCAGCTGAGTTTATATATCCATAATCTCCAAATGCTCTTTCATCCAAAAACACTTAAATGTGTGTAATTTTAAACACTGAGGAATGTTCACTGATTTCAGTTGAATTCTTTGTATGTTTAAAATTGCATGTGCTGAAAATAGGGCAAAATCTTCATCACCAGCATTCTTTTGCCGGTGGACCATAATTCCATATTTTACCACAGGCCATATTTTCTGTCTGCTCACACTTCAAATCTGTTTATCTCCAGCTTCCTATTCACAACCTTTGTCACATTAGAAAAACCTGCTACCATCCCACTTGAAAACGCGTGCCTGCCATTTCTTAGCATTATTAAGAATTTTTAAGGGTAATTTAGGCCAGAAAACTATTTTAAAACAACAATTCTTTACTTTTTTTGTGTTAGTCTCCTATTAGTTCTGCATATTCTTGCCAGAGAGGTTGTGGATGCCAATCACTGGAAGTGTTCAAGACCAGGTGGGAAGGAGCTTCGAGCAACCTGGTCTAGTGGGAGATGTCCCTGCCTATGGTGGGGAGGTTGGAGCTAGATGGTCTTTAAGGTTTTTTCCAACCCAAACCGTTCTATGATTCTATAAGCTCACTTCTACTGTTTTTTATGCCTCTTCATCTCTTCTTATTCTCACTTAATAGTACTTAGTACGGAACTGGATATATTCCTCAAGCAGTCAACTACCACACAACTGAGCACAACAACTCCTGTCTCATATCAAGTTTGTACGTTTGTTTGCTTGAACCAGTGTTTTATATGTTACAGTGTAGAAACACACAACCAAGCTCAACCAGTTTTGCAGTGCAGACAAATCCTTTTTTTTTTTTTTTAATTATTTTACTTTATTTTTAAGATAGCTAAGAGTGAATTTGTGTTTAGGACATAGACAGCATAATTATTAGCAGTAACCCTGGAACCAGTAGTAGCAGTTCTAGCTGAGATACTTGCCCACCAGTTTCATAGATAAGTTCACCAGACCTTCAGAAAGGCTTTCAAAGGATATATAAACCTCAAACATATGTTACCTCTAAGCTATACATGGATGATATACTCCAGAAACATGACCAGAACTTTGGATGATGTATATCTTATTACCTAACTGCTGGGGTGTCACCAATATGACATCAGAAGAAAAGGCTATTTTGAAGCAAAAATGCTGTCACTGAGGGTAGCAACACAGACAGCCTTACCTATTTTAAATAAATGTCTCATGTTTTGAGGAGAAGCGGTAGAATAGAGCAGACATTCAATACAAAAGGCCCATTTTCTACCTGAGTTGTTAGAGATTTAATATTAAATGTGACCTGAGGATTCAAATTTATAGCCTGGTCTTACAGGAGCTTCTGAGCACTCGGTACCTTTGAAAAAAGCCAGCAGTGTCTGTGAGAGGTATTACACGAATATCTCTGGGACAGTCAAACACCCAGGCTGTGTGTTCAGCCCAGTCAGTGTCTGGACAGACAACTTTCTCAGAGAGTAACAAACCTGTCCTGAGAAATCCTTCTCAAGCAACCCAGCCTGCACCTGCCACTGAACCCACTGGCACCATGCCTGCTCTGGTGCTTGTTGTCACTTCCCACTACCCACAGCCTCCCCCCTTGCAGTTGATTTGGACAGCCACTAAATCTAAACCCATTTTTGAGTTCGCCACACCCACTCCATGCACTGTCTGCAACACTTACATTACTCAATTCTTATTTCATTGTCTCCTTTTACACCTTTTCATGAAAGCTGTAGAAAATATCATATGTTTGCACAGCAGGCAGAGGGAAGATGAAAGCTTAACACTAATGTAAGGATCAAGTAAGCATTTTATCACAACAAAACCCCTGGTAGTTTCTTGTTAGTCTCACAAGCTCCACGGCAGGAGCAAAACAAATGCTAAGTGTCAGAGGCTTCACTGTAGAAAGCCAACCCTTAAAGTAGTGCTGCAAATGTACCATTTGTTCCCCAGATCATCCTGTTTCTCCATATGTTTGTGACCAGGGTACATACACTGCTCTATAGACGTATATTGAACATGACTGCAAGACAAGTATTACTTTGGGACCATTTCGGCAGGAAAGGCAGCAGCTTTACCATCACCTGATGCGCCGCTACCTGAGATGTCCTTGCAGTCCTCTAGAAATGCCTGCTGTCATTCCATGCTATCTTCTTTAATGTCTGATAAGGTGTTGATTTTAAAACCTGCACATTACCTCACCTACCCCTGACTCCAACTACCAACTGAACGTATTCTAGAGTTACTTAAGCAGTTTATTGCAGTAGCAGAAGTCATGTGCCTTTCATAAGCAGTTTTGTTAAAACATTATGCAGATATTTCTATGAAATACATTGTTTTATGTCATTTGTTAATGTAAATGAAGTTTCTGTTCAGGTCTCCCAAGACCTTGATTTGTATTTATTTGCAAATCCCATACATCACTGCTAAAATCTATGTGAAAAGAAAAAAATACCTCAACATAGGAACAGAACATGGGAGGTACACCCTCAGCCCAGGGGCACAGCACCCTCTGGAGCAGAGTGAAAACAAGCCCAGCTCCTGCATGGACAGCCCAAGAGCACCTCCATAGGTATTCAAATTTGTCCCAACAAACTGAGTGGTTGCCTGTGGCAGACCACACGCTCTCCACTTGCAGCCCAGCACCTTGCTCTCTTCCCAAGCATGCTACACAATATGTCTTAGTTCCTTTCCTACTGATCAAGCGTGCAGGATTTCCTATTTCAGACCTACTAGCTGCTATCGATGCCAGTGACTTAATGAACAGAATCAAGATTTCTAATATGCCTGCCTGTGAACACAGTTTCCCTGACTGTTCTGCAGCACTGAGCTAGAGATTGCTCTTTCAGTGAATGTTCTTGTTACTAAATTGTTTGCCAAGATATTTGTGGGTGGCAAGAACAAAAATAAGTGTCATGGCAAATGTGTTTAAAATTTCAAACATGTTTATTTTTGTCTTTTGTCAATATTTCTCCAGTTGCGTAGTCTTACTAAGAAATACATAAATTAGATTAATTCTTGCCCACTGAAAAATTCTCATAAGCAGAGATGGAGGTGGGTTTTTTGGTCAAGTCACCCCTACTCTTCCCACACATTCACTGTGAGCTAAATGCAGCCATCAAGACCAGATGCATCCATTATGAGCACCACTGGCAGTTATCACTTGAGCAGAGTGATGGGAAAGGCTGGCAAGGGGCAGGGAGCTCACTGCCACACTGCTATAACCATACCAGGCGAAATTCAAGTCTAGTTTTGTTGATCCAAACCTGTGAAAGTTCAAGCAGTGTTCTGCACATTCATAATTGTTGTCTCAAGAAGTTAGTATTGAAATGTCATTTTTGGAATCCGTTCCTATCAATATTTTAATAAATGAAATAAGACATTACTTCATCAGACAAGCCAAATTTCGAGTTAGATGATGAGCAAGGGGTTTTTTAAATGTATGAATTATTTACTTGGAGTAATACAACTATCTCTGGTCTCCTGCTTATTTGATGATTTTCTAATTATTTTGCCTAAAACTTTTTCAGCATAATTTTCTTTCACTTCCCCAGTATTTCTCGGGGGCTCAAAAGATCCAGCAGCAATTTGAAACAAAACCTTTATTCACTATTTTAAGCATTAAACAATTTTGCTCAGCTCTTATACGTCACCTCCATTCAAGAATCTCAAAGCCATTAGAAATTGTATCATCTCAGTTTAATTTACAGGCAGCTGAAGACACAAAGCAATAAAGTAACTGGACCCACAATAACCCGTAGGTCTGTGGCAAAGTCAGTAGTGACACATGGTCTGCTATACTTCATTGCACAGGCACTTCCACTAAGCTTTTGCATTTTTTTTACCTAATTCCTAGGGAATAATAGATAGCCCCTAAGGACTTCAGCTGTTTTATTATGACAGTCCTGCTTAGCTGCGCTGGTCTCGGGAGAGATGCTTTTGTATTCTGTGCATTTTCCTGCAGCTTGTCTGAAGACTGTTGATAATTCAGAGGGAGTATTTTTCAGGAGCAATTTTCATTTTTCAGAGAAAGGACAGTACCTATGAGAGATGTTACCCAAAAAGCCTGGCAGGTAGGTGGAAATGTATGCAATTCAATATTAAAACAACTTAGGTGGCCTTCAAAGGCACCCAGCATCATGGAAGGACATGCAACACAGCAGCCAATGCATAATGGGCTTCTGTGGCACAAGAAAAGACCTACAGGAAGAACTTCTCCTTTTGGAACAACAGCTAGGGATAGATAGGATATCTTAGGGCATCCTAAATGACACAACACATCAGTGTTTAGACATCCATACCACAGCCCTGGTCACTGGTTACCTAAATCTTTCTAGCCTCTGCAAGCTGTGCTGGCTCCACTGACTACAGCATAGCTAAGATACCTAGAGAGCCTAAATATACCTCTGCATAAGTAGCTAAATTGAGGTGCTAAAGTTCAAACTGTTTAAATTTGGTTTAAATTTTGAACTCAATCACGCCTGTAAAGTCAAGGAGAGTTGCCCCTCTGTACTCGTATCTCAGACCTAGGGAAGAATATACAGCCTCGCAAATCATTTCACTTGACATGCCAAGTGCATTTGAAAAAAGATCTGAATGTGACTTCTCTGGAGAAAGGTGTTTCTTTGTAAATGATTATTGAACTCGTTCAACTTTGTGCATGTTTCTGGTGGTCTGATATATAGTTTTCCTGCATTAAGCACCATAGTTTTTCTCTTACTTTTAGTTGTTGAAATCATGCTCCAGGTGTTCCAGCTGTCAGAAGAATTTGCCATCTGAACACTAAGCAAACATACAAAAAAACAGGCTAGAGGGGAAAGAGTTTGTCTGCCTATATGTGGACACATGCAATATAAGCATCCATGTCTGAGCCAACCTCTTCCTTTTCAAGGCTAGAGAAGAACAGTTCATAGAGAGCCTCTTGGCAGCCACATCTAGCCTTGTTTTGAGCAGAAGGATGCTCTAGATGACAGCCAGACATCAGCTCCAGTCTAATTTTTTTGTAGTTATTCTCTGTCCTTTCTCATGAATATATACTTAATGGCCTGTGACTCATCTGAGCTGTTCTGAACATCTAGGTTGAAGGAACGAGCTCAAAAACACTTGCTTTTCTCCACTGGCTATAAAAGAAGTCTAGAAAAACAGCTCAGATGTAGACTTTATATTGAAAACATATTCATTTGATTAGCAGACTTCTAGAGGCATTATTTGGAGCAGAGGATGGAGAGGCAATACTCTAGCTGCCCAATCCTCTGTTTAGGACCGATATAATTTCAAATACTCCAGTCTTCCAAATTTCATGTTAGGGATAGTCTACAGTACATGTCAACTCCAGAGCATACACAGGAATTGCACGAGAAAATATTAGGGGTCCCCATTAAGAATATTGTACAGTCAAGATCCAGTGCTCAGCCCCTAGAACTGTTTAATTCAACAGTCTAGAAATAGCTGTAAAATACCCTAAGGTTTCCTGTATGAGTTACCATTGCAGCTGTAGACGAGCTCTTTGATTTGTAAGAAAAAAATGTGATGAGATCTGAGTCACTCATTTTATCTGTTATGAAGGCAAGTCTTGGTGCACACTTCGAGTCAAGTTTTTCAGTAATTTCAGTGAAACATTTACTTTTACAAGGAAGTCAGGGGCATAGAGTTTGTATCAGGAAATTTATTTCCCCAGGATGTTCCAAAGAAAAACGCTTATCTATAAAGCCATAAGATGCATTTTTTTGCAAGTTATATAATTTATTTACAATATCTGTTACTGAAAAAAAACCCCTAAAAACTGGGAGTTTTCAGATATTCAGTCCAGTTGAAGTCATCATGTTTGAACATCCTGTTTCTAATCTGACTGTCTTAAGAAGTATAATTGCAAAGTATGGAACTAAATTAGAGATAAACTTTCAATTGCATTTTAGTGATGTGATGTTATTAGACTCACTGAAAGCAAATTCACAAATGGCACAGCGTCTATACTGTTAATTGTACTTTGCTCACAAATATGAGCTTAATTGTCCATATCAAATGGCATCGTCACATTTAATTATGTAAAATATAAAGCATCGCTAATTCATTATATGAACTGAGTTCTCCTGAATATAAGTGATGCCGTCTCTGGACCAGCTACAAAACATGCACATCTGCTAAAGTCAACAATGTCATTTTGTAGACATTCATAACGTTCCTTCTCACTGAAGACCAGAGGCTTTGAGCATTTGATGGTCAGCTAGAAAGAAGCAGGGCAAATCAAGAACTGCAAGACAGATATTAAAAGAAAGGTGAAGATTCAAACAGTTGCAGTGCAGATAGAGGTATGTGTTTAACTGTCTGTGCTCATGCTTCTGTAAGAGTCGGGAGCTGATTATGAGAAGGGACAAGACAATTAGGCTTTCTGGCGTGATTAGGAGCTGCAAAGCCTGTGATTTCTGACTCTCAGTCTGGTGTTTCCTATGGCAAGGTTTCTATATGTGGCTTTGAATGGATGTGATATTGTACATCCTAGAGAAAACAGCAGCTAAAAGGCTGTTTGATGGTCCATGTTCACAGGCAGCTGAAACAAATCATTCAGGCACTCTGGGTCAGAGGCAGTTGACACGTTCATCAGAAGCTGCTTAGAGCTTCCTCAGTCAAGCCCCTTGTGGTTCCTCTTACCTTGTCCTTACCTGGCAGCAGCAGGAACACCCAAGTTTCTCAGAGGGTTCCTGTGAGTTCCCCAATGTGCCCACAAGATTCAGAAGTTCCCAAAGCAGGACTCAGAAGCTGCTTCGTGACAAGCTGCATCTGCTGGCTCCCACCTCAGCTGTGCTCATGAACCTCAGAGATGCTTATGCATTTTATTCAGGACTCTAATAAAACAGCCTGGGAGCTGGGAGCAGAACCTGGGATTCCCCAGTCATGCCTCATAACTTGATTAGAGAACCAAATTTTCTCTTGCTTATTCTTCCTCTGTCTCCATGCATTTTGGGGTTTTTTCTTCACAGTCTCAACTGGAAAGAAGTACGTTGCATATGTGTTTAGCTAATAGGTAGCTGTTTCAGGTATTCCTACTGGAAAAAAA
>WEIS01085422.1:8355-41732 GCA_013389965.1 Todus mexicanus
GGGAGCTCCCCAAAACCTAACAGAGTAACTCCAGCATTGCCTGGCTCAAAGTTGAATCACAAACAGAGCCCAGAAACCCTGAGGTGGCCACTTGCCCCAAATATGGTTGGTGTCTCACTTGCCCTGTCCCTGTTGAGGAGGAGCAGTGCTTTTACAGCTGTGTACCCCCCACTGAGCTCGCTCCAGATTCAGGTAGAAACCATTTTCCGCACTGGGACCAGAGCCCGTCTCTACACAGCTCTGCTGCGCTTCCAGCTGCTGCCTCCACTGGGACCTGCTCGGGTCCTGCTTATCCTGCTGTCATTCCTGATGTTTTAATTAGCTTTTTCTCCCTTCTTTTTTTTTTTCTTTTTTAACCATTAATGACACTTCTGAGAGCACAGCTACCCACGAGGATTTTCCCCTAAAAGGAAGGGATTGGTTTCATGTCCAGAGAAGATTACCTCCAAGGCCTGCTGTAAGCAAGAAGGATTTTAAAGCCATGTCACATCCTTGCAACACCAGGCACCTTTAGGAAATTCTATCATCCTAGAAAATGAATCCAGGGGCAATGAACACGACGTTAAATGCTGCTACAACACTACAGCACCACACTCTCCGAATTATCCAGCCTTGCGCATTACGTGGCAGCTGTTCAACAGAAGTGGATAATGCAATGGCACATTGATTTCCATAATAATCAATTTGGAAAGCAAGGTAGTCAAGTGAGGTGTTGTTCCAGTTTCACACCAAAGGGCTCTTTCCATCAAGCAGTCTCAGTAATGGTCATTATGGCTGGGGAACCAAAGGATGCTGGCCACATCATTCCTCTCTGATGGCACATCTTAACCTGAACTTGACACCCTGCATAGGTTTAACTTTTGGTATTTCAGACATTTAGTCTATTTATTGACTTCCTGCAATTTCATAAGTCATAAAATCACCACAATTCAGGGCTACAAAGGATCTGCTTGACTTTCCCTACTGACACTAAATCAATTAGACCTCCAAATAACCATACTTAAATATTTCTTGCCCACCTCCGGTTGTACCCTTGGATTATGGTACAGCCCACCCTAGTTTAGATCTTTGGTAATCATGACATTATTACAATTTCTCCTCTTGGTTACTGTTCTCTGCAGTGGAATTTCCTCCAGTTTGATGCTTTTGGAAACTCAGCTGAACTCAGGAGGACTCAGGCAAAGGAGCATTGCTTTTCCTTCGGGGGAAAGTAATGCTTTGATGCTTGCAAGTCTAGATAAATCTTTTGCTCTTTGCTTATCATGATGTCATATCTAATTGCTGCATCTCTAATTTACCACACATGGACTGTTTCAACATTTAATCTTCTCAGAGAAATCTTTCTTTGTCCACACATGCACATTTTATCACGTTGTGACAATATTAGTCAGATTTTCTTTCCATCCATGTGTTCTAGGGATGAGCTGGTGGGAAATTTGGCTTAGATAACGTGTCTTTTTTTCAAATCGGATTTTATTGATGGTATAGACACACAAACAAACTATTGTGAAGAAGATGAAGGTACAGATCTGCAGTGTGCCAGCTGCTCTGTGTCACCCTCTGCTCTCCTTTCATTAAGGAATAAGCAACCTCTGTCAGTGCCCGTTTGCAGCCGGCAGACGCGTGCACCCAGGCAGCTTCTAGAGAACAGACCAAGTACTGCACTTGAATGTGTGCTGAACGCCGAGACACTCCTCACACAATTCCTGATTTTATTCATTCCTTGTTTTGCTTCCTCAGTTTGACTGCCCGCAGCAGCTCCTCTCTGCTTTGCCTCATTATTCATTTGAGGACTACGTCAGGATTTTGTTTCCTTGCCTGAGCAGAGCGCAAGAGAGGTGAGAGGACTCAGCTGAGCACTCTGAGATGGTCTGCTGAAAGAAATAAAGCTGCTGCCCTTGCCTTTTGCAGATGCCTCTCTTAAGATGCTTTGGCTCAAAGCCCTCCACTGCCGCTACTCAAATCTGCCATGTGCGACTCCTAGCATCCATGGTAGAGTTTGCCAAGCTCAGCACCGCCGTTCCCTTTTCCCCTTACTCCCTGAGAGTGGTTTTCCTGAATATAAGCAAGAATTGTATACACAGGTCATCACTTGACATAGCCCGTTTGCCTTAGCTTGAAATCACTGAGATACTTAATTTGGGGAAGAAGCTGGTGCGAGAACAGACGGGATTTTGAAGAAAATTAATTCTCAGGAATGATTGCAGAAATTATCGCTTAGAAGAAGGATGCTATAATAATCTGGAAGTTTCCTTTTTTTTTTAATCAGTTTAGGGAGGGGACGTTTTATCTGTTTGCTTGAAGCTAGAAAATAATAAGCTTTAAAGAATCCATGAACTATCTTTTATATATTCTCTTTACAACTGATGACTTTCTCAGATTCAGACCGATGAGCAGCCCAAGCTCATTGGTACATTGTCCAGATGGTATTACCACTGCAAAAAACCAGAAGCTGAAACTTTCAGCTGACTAAGTGGGAAACTAATAGTGATTCTTTGAGTCACACTCCACACCTCATCCACTACACTGATTACATTGTCACCCTTGGAAGTGGTAGGACCTCAGAACAAGAGGGAATGGCCTCAGGCTGCACCATGGGAGGTTAGACTTGAGATTAGGAAAAAGTTTTTCACTGAAAGGTTTGTCAGGCATTGGAACAGGCTGCCCAGGGAGGTGGTTGAGTCGTCATTCGTCGATGTGTTTAACAGCCGTGTAGATGTGGTGCGTGGGGATATGGCTTAGTGGTGGACTTGGAAGAGTAGAATTAATGGTTTGACTTCATGATCTTAAAGGTCCTTTTCAACCTAAATGGTTCTATGATTCTATGACCTGGGCTGGAAAGGAAAGTCAAACCAGTTATGCTCCAGTATACAGATATTTAATGTAATAGAGGCCGGTTTGCAAGGAGAAACAGAACAGATACAACTAGAACAAACTGAAAAGCTCAGGGTTCTTCTGTCAGCTCTCAAATGGAGCAGCAAAATCCAAGATAACTATTGCTTAACTGAAATCAAGCTTAGTGCGTGCAGTAAAAAATCAGCTCAAAGCAACGGGTATAGAATCCTTGAAAGTCAACACTCAGAGGCCAGAGTGGTTCCTTTGCAAGAAATGGTTTTCTACTGGCACCTGGGTTTTTGTTTTCTATTGTATAAAGGAACTTTTCATAATGATATCCAGGAGGGAGCCTGTTACTACTCCTAGCTATCTGTAAATCTTCACATTCTTTCCTCTGTTAGCACAACTATTTGTGGAGAGTGAATTTTAACTCGGCACGTGCGTGGCTGTGCCAGCTCTGCGGGCAGAATGATTCAGCCTGGCAACAGAAACAACGCTGCGCAATCCACGTGAGAATTTACGGCACAAACTGAAGGAAGCTTTTCCCTTGCATTATCCTCGATTAAGACACCTCTTAGTATACACAAAAGTTTCTAATGATGATCCTGAACCCCCATCATGCAGAGCAGAGAGAAATTAGCAGTGTAGGATTGATTCAAAGCCTGCAGTTAAAAATAATGAAACAAATTCAGCTAACCAAAAGAGGTGTACAACCATGCTAGAGGCTGAAATGAAACTGAGACTCTCTGTCAGTGTAATTAGCGACAAGTTAAAAACCCACCTCATTTCCATCACTTCCCTTCGGCTTTCTTCGTATTTCTCTTTCCACTCAGATACTTCTCTTTCCTTGGCCACAATCTGAAATAAAGCAAGCAAAGGAAAAACCAGTAAAACCAAGTGATCCATTAAAGAGGAAATTAAATACCTATAATATTTGATTTAATATCAAACCTCAGTTAACAGAGGTATAGTTTTCATGTGCATAATGAGTTCAATTACAAGCATCCCCAGAGATTTTTTCCTTTTCAGACTGCAAAGTGCAATTAAAGAAGTTTAGATGTGAAATCGTACAGAAGTTTGGAAAAGCTAACTTAGAAAAGTAGATGCAATGTTCTTGTTTCGTGCTTCCTTCCTGATTGTAACAAGGACGCTTTTTAAGAAATACTACATTATTGCATCTGATTTGACCCGGTGCCAAACCTGAAATCCTTTTGTACATGGGCTCAGAATGTGGTCCCCTGATTTGTCGTCTAAAGGGGCTCTACTGCTGCTGCACGTGTGTTTAGAGCTGACTGTCCATGAAATTTTCTACCCAAAGGCCTGTGTTCTTCTGGGCTCCTTTCATACACACAATCCCTCATGAAGTTCAGAATAATGTTAATCTGTACCGATTTTTTAATTGTTGTTATTAGCTAGACTGATCTTCTATGTAGCTTTGTAAAATACAGACTTTTATTCGTATTCCTAGCATCCCACAATTTTTGTGTAACTGTATGTCAAGATGCAGAGAGTACCCGAGGATAAAAACAGTAAAGATTTATTTTCACATAATGCTTTTCACTTGTCAGAAACCAGTAAAGCTGCCAGTGTAGCACCTCTCGCTTTGGCAGCCTCTAGCAGGGCTTTAGCGTGGCTGAGAATGGTTCGAAGAACAGAACAAGTGCTCGTAATATGAATCATCTGGGAGAAAACAGGAAAGCGTGAAACCGCAAGGCGCTTGTATTTCCTTTTCCAGATTCCGAAGAAAATTACCTCTGCTCTGGCGAGTCGTAGCGCAGCGTCTAAGTCTTGCTGAGGGTAGAGAAGACCCATGGTGCTCTCTGTGTCTGAGGTGCCGATCCGGGAGTACAGTGCACTTTTAGAGATGGAAACATCTGCTGGGATAGCAGGTTCTCTCTGTGTGTTTGTTTTTTTAAATACAAAGAAATGAACCATTAAATACAGGTTTAGCTCAGATGTTTTCTGGCTGTGGTGCTAGGCACCAGGGTCCTGAGCTAGGGCTAGAATCCTGTGCACTACTAAATTCTGACAGCAGTAACATCGACAAGGAAATCTGAATTTGGCAATCATGAAATACACAGTGAAGACTGATCATAAGCACCGAAGATCCATATTACCCTAATACAGAGAAAACAGACAGCACTTTGCCATCAGTATTTTAAGGTCCTACAGTAGAAGATGTACTTTCTGATTGAGAAATTTCATCAAAATATCCACAAGAAATGCACGTCAGCAGGGAAAATGAGAATTGGAGGCAGAGAGCCCGTTAAGGGGAATTATGCTTCCATAAAAATAGGTCAGGAAACCAGAAGCAAGAGGTTGACCTGTCAATATGCTGCATCTATCAGAAACGATATTACCAAAAAAAGAGTGAACACAGAAGTGATGTTGCTGTCCCACTGGTATTCAGCGTGCGATTAGTATGTTAAATGAGGTTTTGATTTGCAGCTGCTGATGTTGCTCACGTCAGCGGCCCGGATGAAGGCGGGAGGAGAGCAGCGTGTGAAATGAGGAAGAGAGCAAAAAAGAGGCGTGTGACACTGAGATGCATGAAATGTTTTGCAACTCACTCTAGGTACAAACAACCCAAGTTGCAGCACGTTAAAATCAGGGAGATTACAAAAGACAGTTAGGAAGACACTAAACAACAACAACAACAAAACAAACATGTTTTTAGACACCATCCAGAGCAACCCCCTGAGAACCCTCTGCAGCAGATGCACCACCCCAGCCTTACGTCCCTCTGTCCCCTACCTATGCTTTGCATCTTGCCATCAACCAGCTAACATGCATGTGTTGACCACTTGGCTGGGTATTGCTTCTGGTGGTCTAGGAAACCAAATGTTCTTTCTCTCAGCTGCTGGTGGGTTAATTTTTGTGGTGGGTGTGACCATATCCCCGTTGATGGGGTTTAATGTTCCACTTCTCTGTTAAACATGCACAAAACTGGCTAAAGGAATCAGGATTACTGAGGATGGGAGGAGGGCAAGGTAGATAACGCAGACACCACGGCCATGACCAAGACACTGCTTCCTTACAACGCTGGACCAAAACCGGCTGGAGAATCAAAATGTCACCAAAAAATGAAAATAAGCTTCTGTTTTTTAAAAGAGAAAACCTTTGAAGAAACCAAACAAGGTAGCAAGTTACTGGTAAGAGCGATCTCTGTAAGGTTGTTTTTATTTCCAGGCTCCAGGGCAGAGAAAAGGGATCCCTTCCACCCATGCAGTGCTGGGACCCCCATGAGTACACTGCACCAGCACAGGCTATAACATTCTTGGGATAATTCTGAGCTCCTCCACTTCATGGGCTGAGGACCCTCTCAGGGCCCCACATTCCTCAGAGCAGTCCCAGGGGAGCCCCACCTTGGGGAGCACCATGGGAGAAGATGGGCTTAGCCTTGACTAGGCGCTCCTGCACTTACAATCTTTCTTTCTCTTTATATGAAATCCTTCCACTAAAAGAAGCTTCATAGGAATTCTTGTGTCCGAGTATCGCTGAAATTCCTTGAATTTCTGTGACTTAAGAAGATCCTTCACGTGGTACAGAACATTCAGACATATGTAAACATGAATACATGTAATAACAATCAATTCCAAAATAATTAGGAGGTGCAAGCTCAAGCCCAGGGGATCTTCCTACCTGAGCAAGAAGCACCACAAGATCTATAAAAATTCTGTAGCCTGTGCTCCTGAAAGTATCTCCCAATATAGTTCTCCTATGCAGAGAAAAATACATCTGGGGCACAAGCTCAGATATTTATGTAAGTGCATAAATAGAAAACCACATGGTGCTGTCCAAAGATCTGAGTAAAGGTGAAACAGTCAATAAATAAGACTATTGCTAGCTCAACTAGGCATCCCAACTCCCCAGAAAAGTACTTTAGTTTCTCCTCAAACACAAGACAAGAATAATTGAGAGATGAAAAAGAGCCATTAGATCATCAAAGCTGTCCTCAAGTGAAAGGTCATCCTGAAGATTTATCGGCTGAACTGTATCTATCATATTTCAAAAGCCTCCTGCAGTTTAATTTGCTGGATCTCATAAAGAGATTGCTGGAAAATATTAATTGTGGCAAAAGAAACAGAATTTTCTGCAAGCTTGTATAAAAATGCGTCCAAGTAACTGCCAGGATGATGGAGATTTTTCAAGAAAAAGAACATTTGAAGCATTTAATACAGAGTCAGACAAATTTTTTTATATAGTGCTCAACACCACACTAAGTTACATTTTCCCTAGTTCTCTTGTCCATTTGAGTAAAGTGTATAAAAGAGTGGTAATAATGGCACGCAAAACAACTTGAATTTTCCAAAGATGACCGTAAAGACTCCTAGAATTTAACCGCTGAGGAGAAATGTTTGTGGAAGTGGTTCAACCAGTATTGTCCTAACTCTGGAAACACCTCGCACGAGTCACAACTGGACTCTGGTAGGAGCAACCAGTAGAAGTCCTTGTGATTTTACCTCAAACGCCAATTTTACACAGCTCCAAACGGATGCACATTTCAGTAACTGTTATTTGCTGCCTCCAAATATCCCTACCCTGAGAAAATAACATAACCCAACCAACAGGATGATGGTATTACCCTAAATAACTCAGTGAATACTTTAAGTTCAGCACCTAACTGCTGAGAAGGTAAGGAGTTAATTGGGGTAATAATAAGCGGAGGGATTTCTAAGTCACTGAACCTCGCACAGAAAGATTAGGTTCTGCAGGGGAATTACTACTAAATGTAGGTCACTGCAATCTTCGTGTAAATATTTGAGAGCCCAATGCCTTTCCTCTTCTCTTCCCAGCATCTTGCACAGAAACCAGATATCGGCCCAGAAAGGGAATAAATAAGACATCGATTAACCAGCTGTAGCTACCTTGCTTCAAGAAGGTCACAGTGAAAGAAAACTGAGAAAAGCATTGGAATGAAAATGAAAACCAGTTTTTATCGTAGTGTTTAGTGGAATATGTATTTAGCCCTGCTGAAAATTAGCTTCCCCTTTACAAGGATTCAAACACTGCTTGGGTGCCTATCAGTTGCTCTACTCTTAACTAACTGCTGTGTGTGCAGACAGGTCAAGGGAGGCAAAACAAGACCTGTTTGTGCTTGCAAATATATTGAACAGCAAGCAAAATCCAAGCCTAAGTTCTCTGCTTATAAAGTTCTACTAGAAAAAAATGGTATTCCTGTTTGAAGGAAATATTCCTCCTTCTCAACCGTGAGAGCCCCACAAAGCTGTGATGCACTAACCTCGTTTGTGGAAATGCTTTTCCTTTTAGTTTCTCCCCTTTCTTGGATCTTATTTCAACACCTAAACTCTACATCACCCTCAGCATCTGTAGGGTGCTGGGCACAAACCCTCTCAGCTTTCTGTTCAAGTTGCACCCATAAAAAAAATGACTACGGGATGTCCTAATGGAGACTGTTTAATGGAGAAGAGTTAATTCATCTCAACGCTGGAAGATGGAAATCTTTGGCAATGTAAAAGCAGATGACCGGTCCTGCTGCTGTTGAAGTCTGCGATGAGAAGTTTTGGGAGTGGCCAAGAAACTTCCCTCTGTCTGAGAACAACAAACTGCACACCCTCATTCTCAGTCCTAGTGCCTTATTTTAGGTGAGCCAACTTGGCAGAACAACTGCTTGTGTCTTTATTTAGCGTCCTTTTCTTGTTACCCATTCTGTAATGGTTTAGCAAATGTTAAATGTAATTATACAACATTAAGAAAAGAACGGAGGCCAGTCAACCAGAAGGGAACTCTGCCAGTTAGCATCTGAGTTTAAGTCACTGCAGTCGTCTGGTGGATCCTATTATACTTAATCCAGGCCATCAGTCACCGTAGGTCACAAGGGTTGTCGTCATCGGCTAATTTAACTTTACAACTTCCTACTGAAATAGTAAAGTCATGCAAGGACAAAAGTCCTTCCCAGCCTGACATGACACCCACAGTGGTCAGCTAAAAGTATCTCTATGACTGGACCAACTCAGAGCATTGGGGACAGCAAAATGCTGCCGGTTCTCCGTCAGAGCGTGGAGTTCTGTTTCTTTTTCTCTCCTCATTTCTGCTTGTTGTTTTTGCTACTTTCGTTAGACAGATTGATGGCATTTTCTAAAGAGTTACATGAAACCCATTCCCCGTTTCTGAGTTCTAAGGAGTTCATAAACTTGTTCATCATAAAAGAATATGCTGTGATATTAAGAGTTATCTTTAAAAAAACCCCTTCCACATCATCAAATCCATACTATAACATTGTTGCAGCTCCAAATCTTCCCAGGGTAATTCCCAGAAACATATGAACCTATTTTTTTCAGTCTAACCCAGTACAATTAGTGAGTTTCTGAATTGCTGGTTAGTAGCAAAAATGCAGAAGTGCAATTTTTTTGTATAAGCTATGGAGAGCATCTAGGTATTATTAGGTGTTTCATCTTGGGGGCTTCCTGGTGTTGGAGAGGGCTAAGAGGTAGAGAGAGAATGAGGTGGTAGAGGGGATCCCACCTCACCCTTTCCTGACACTCAGGGCAGTGGTCACACACGGGCCAGTTCTCACACAGGAAAATGGTGTTTATTTATTCCTCCTTTGTTCTTTCTGTTCCTAATTAGAAGGTTAAGCTTGGTTTCTAATGAAGACAATAACACGTTTTTCTTGATTAAATAGAAGATTATAGCCAGATACTTTAAAACACCCATAAATCTGCAAGGAATGAGTTTACTTCGGTAAGTATATGAGCACCATGGAAACAGCTGGCTCGTAGGCTATTTAAGGTAAGCAAAATAAATCAAATAGAATTATTTTTTTCATAAAAGTACAAGTAAATCTAAAAATAAATCTCTACTTTTACAAGCTAGCTACTTTATGATTGAGCTTTAAAGCACCAAGCAATTCTATCCTGCAATCACCCCAATTGTTGTTACAATACAATGAGCTCAAGATGACATAGGATCGGGCAAAAGGCTTCCCACTGACTTGCTAATGGACAGTAGAAGGAAAGTCATTGGAGAAGAACAGGTGAGATGCACATTTTCCTCATTTGGAATAACATGTCTCCCTGCAGAAGGACACTGCTTTCCTGTCTGCATCCCCTTTAGCTGATACCACCTCCCAAGAAAGCTACTAACATTTCTGGCTTCATTTGTTGTTAAAAGTACCACGAAAGGTGTCAAACTGGCTGTGCCACTGGCTAACCATCAAACTCAGCGTATCAGAGCAAGCTTTCCCATCCTGTTCCGAACATGTGAGGACCACGTGCATCCCTAGAGCGGTGCAGAGCATCGCTCTGAGGCAGAACTCACCAGTGCAACCTGAAAGTGGCAATAAAGAAAGGTACAGATCTTCGTGAACAAAGACACATTGTGCTGGAAGGCCTTTTTTGCCTTGGGAGCTCTATAACCCTTCCAGACCTGCTGTATTCCCTTTCTTCAGATGCCTGAAGGTAGGGCTGACTCATTTCTCACTTCTAAACTCTGAGGGTCAAGGTGTCTGATTTCAAGCTGAAAATACCAACGAAAGGCAAAATGTCCCTACAGTCAAAATCTACCATATCTTTACAAGAAGTAGGTTTGGTTTTGTTTTGCCATCAAACATTCGAGGACAAATCTTGCTGCAGACAAAGGACGAACGGCCAGCTGGATTGCAGAAGCTGCCTCCTGCGAAAGGCACGCGCCTGCTTCTTGCCTTCAAATCCACCTTTGGTTAATCAGCAGTACTCTGTGAGCGGAGCAGGTGACAGCGTTGCTGCGGGCAGCGCTGCTTTCAGCATGCTCTTTGGTGTCACGCCGAGGTGGGCACAGCTTAGCACCGCACTCTGAGAGCCTTAGTTACCTTGTTAACGAAAAAGCAGCACTCGGTTTCTTAGTCTGGGCACACTCACACACACATGGCAGGCACAAAACGGATACCTCGGAGTAGAAAGAAGACAGGGCAATCTGCCTGGCTAACTTCAGCGCTTCTATCCTCATTGCAGCAAACTCTAACTCCTCCTGTCACGTGTTTGGTTGTGAGCAATCCACAGGAAAAAATGTATTAAGAACATGGCAAAAATGGTTGAACACATTCAAAAAAATGGAGTGTTATGTTTTAATGTATAATTCAGACAATCCCTGGGTGACAAACACAGCCCATATTCGTTTCACAGCTACAACACCGATCCAAAACTGCAGGTTTTGGTTAGTTTTGAGGTAGCTGTATAGCTAAACAATTTCCATTAGGGGATAAGTATGAACAATGCTTTGGGTAAAACAAACATTTTCCAAAGCATAAGTGGTTTCTCACAGACTCCTCTCCTTTCATTTCCATTTTATGTGAATTTATGCCAGCCGACGCTCTCAATTCAACCTCTGCCATTTGAAAATTTCACTAGAAATATTCTAGAAAATGTCCTGACGTACAGAACTCCTTTGCAGATCAATTTACTTTCCTTAGAAGAAGCCATGCCAAGTTCTGCATTAGATAGATTACTAAAAAACCCACAACTCTAATTTTCATTGCAGCAGAATTAGCATCTAAATCTCTGAAAATTACTCTGTGTATACAGACCTACTATGGCCAGATGTCAAGACAACTCCCCCCACATCAGGTCATGTGTTCGAGCTCAAAAGATTTGCTTTATAAAAGACTTCTACAAAATCTATACATCAGTGGTACAGGATCACTGCAAGTATTGATGAAATTTATGTATTATATGAATTAAATTAAGTTATCTCTCTTCTTTAAGTTCTTGAACGGTCCAAGTTACTTTAGAAAGAAACAAATCATTATTTTGCTTCTTTCCCACCTCCCCACACACCCCTTTCAGATGAGGCAAAGCATTCCTCTACCTATGCATAGACAAGCTTAAAGAAAAGTGACATTCATAATATTTCTGCTACAAACCTGAAGTTTCTGAGCAAATACTGGGGGGTTCTTTTCTGCTAAGTCAGGATCTAGATATTCAGGTTGATCACATATTGAGGTTTTCTTAGATATCCTACTGAGAAGAGCATCAGCAGAGACAAAGGAGTCTTCAGGAGATGTCTGAAGGGTAAGGAGGATATAGAATAAGCAACAGAGATTTTGCCTGAGTAGTTCAGGCCACAAGCAACACACGTCTGCAAATCTTTGACTCCTAGCAAGTTCAGGCCTCACTGAAGATTACTTTTGAATACACGACTCATAGGTGTAACAGATAAACATCAAGAACAATTCTTCCTAATTTAAAAGCTGAGTAAAATTTCCAAGACTAACATGAAGTAAGCAGTATTAGGACCTCTAAAGCAATTGCTTTCAAACCATGGACCACAGTCCCCTCTCGATACTTCTACTACAGTTTTCAGTTACCATAGATTTTGTTCATATAAAACCTGAATGTTCCGTTCAGGTATCTTTAAGCCAATCCAGAAGCTTCGAAGACAATCAAAACTGAGGGCAACCTCAGCAAGACTCTTTTTGAAGACTTTACAAAGCCTTCTGCTGTTTTCTGGGGCTAAACTAAGTTCTGTTCAGTTATGACCACAATAAATACACAGTCTGACAGGGGACAGAATTAGAATGACAAAACCAGGACCACTGGGATTTGAGTACCCAAGACTCCCTACAGGGAGAAAAGTATTCATCATCATAAAAAAAATGTTTTGTGAGATGGTATCAACAGCATCGTTAATATCAATTAAGCGCAGTATTAAAGCGAACTGCTTCTTGTTTTGACTTCTTAGTAAATATATTGTCATAGAGCTCAGCATGCTCAGTAGGCTGTAGGTATTTGTGAAACAAGTTTGCCCAGAAAAGTGGAGGTCTCAAGGGAACCTTCGTGAATATGAGAACCAACGCTCTAAACTCTGCAGGCAGTGCAGGTTGGAATCAAGAGAAGGTTCACCACTAATTCCAATCCAACTGGGAGAAGCCACTGAAAAAAGTGATTTAACTGGAAACTGGAATGAATTCTAATGATCAAAAAAAGTGAATTTTGCATTATGAGTATCTGGTGACAACATTACAGTTAACAGTTTATATGAAGATGTGAAAGGGCACCTGTCCTTTACCAGCAAAATTTTGAAATTTCAGTACGTGCAACAGAACAAATCAAGTCTCTATGTTTGTATCAAACGCCTTATTTTCTATGTAAAGTATTTCTTCAAATATTGGGTTAAAGCATACTGTAAAAAGGCCTGAGTGAGAAAAAAAGCACTTCCAAGTGTCAGCTTGGAATAAGCTGTCAAAAGAACATGTTAAGCTATGGTAAGAATTCAGAAAATCTTCGGGATTCTGCTAGTTCAAACAACCTACCTCCCTCAATCGGTCCTACCACATGCTGCCACCAAGATCTTTAAGTATCAGGTTGAGTTTCACTCTACTTCCGAGATCCACCTTTGCTACCTCTTATATGACATGAGATTTCCACAGGAAAATGATTCCCAAACTCTTATGATAAACTACTTACTATTTCAATAGTCTCTGGAGTTGTTCCAAGGGTCATGGGCTCCAGGTCTTTCTGTTTTGACTTGTCAGGTGACTGTAGGTGCGCCTCTTGGCCGGCCGCGAGGACTCGGGAAGCTGGATGTTGTATTTTCATTCCAGAGGACTGCTGGGATTCAGGGTCTTCAAAGCTTGACCTGGAAAAAGATTGTGTAAGTGCTTCCAGGGTGGAGCACAAGGCCCTTAGAATTCTGCTTCTGGTAAGAACTGACCAAGTCCTCTTCATTATGTTCACGTGTGGATATATGTGCGTGTGTATATATATATATACACACACACACACACACACAAATTGTTTCAACTCAACTTGATACCATGGTATAGAATCATAGAATAATCATAGAATCATAGAATAATGAAGGCTGGAAAAGACCTCTCAGATCATCGAGTCCAGCCTAGGACCTAACACCACCACTCAGCTAAACCCTGCCACCAAGTGTGGCATCCTGCCTTTTTTTAAACACCTCCAGGGGCGGTGACTCCACCACCTCCCTGGCCAGGCCATCCCAGGGTTTTATCCTCCTTTCTGTGAGGAAGAACTTCCCAACATCCAACCTAAACCTCCCCTGGTGCAGCTTCAGGCCGTGCCCTCTCGGCCTGTCACAAATTGCCTGGGAGAAGAGCCCATCCCCCTCCTGTCTACACCTTCCCTTCAGGTAGTTGTAGAGAGTGATAAGGTCCCCCCTGAAGCCCATTTTTCTCTTCTCTAGTCACAGACTGGTCTGGGTTGGAAGGGATCTCCTAAAGGTCATCTAGTCCAACCCCCCTGCACTGAGCAGGGACGTGGATGTGCCCATCTCACAACACTTTGCGATATCCTTTCAAAGCAATGCATCAGAGTCATCTAAACAAAGCCAGTTCCATCAGAAATGTTATGCACATTCCTTGAATATTTCTCACTTGCCTTTTTACCCCTTTCTCATTGTGACCTACATCTCTCCTAACAAACAACTTTTTTTCCTAACAAGAACAGATGTCCTTAACAAGCAAAATTTGTGGAAGTAAATACAGCCCCCACATCCTGTTCTTATGAACCAGACTCCTTGTTCAGCAAATAGATCTAGGAAAATCCAAGTGAAAACTTGCAATTACGAGATTCTAGATGGACATGAAAATGCTCTCAGCAGCCCAGAAAAAACCCTGTTAAGTAGGAAGCCATTGTCTAGTGAAACGGTTGCCACTGTGACGCTATTTAGTAAGAACATGAAGGAAAAAATGCACGTCCTTGTTGTCCTCTATTCTCTATCATATGTGTCTACAGATGGGAATCTATTTTTAAACAAACAACTCGGCAACACAGAGGCAGAGAGAGGAAGAACTGCCTGCGTACGTGCTCTGATGGTAACCCATTTCCCCGACATCCTTCTCCTTTGCTGAACTGGTTTGCAGCGACGTACCCTGAGCACGGCGTTGTGGAATCAGACAGCCTGATGGGAGGTGATTTCACTGGGCTCTCCTGCTGTGCATCAAACATTAGGTATAAAGATTGTTTCTTCGGGGTGCTATCATCCTGCTGGCAACAGGAAAAGAAAAGACTCATTAAGCAGCTCAACCGTTTGCCATTAAAGCTAATTCAGGTCACTGAAGCCGTAAGTGACCAAATGACTCGGCAGACAAGTAATAATATAGGAGTGTAATATAGTCCATGCTAAATGATACCGAGATGATGCCTTGAAGGAAGGAACCATCAAAGAACAAAACCGAAATGATTCACTCTTTGCAACGGTTCCCCGTGTCCCACTTTGGGGTTAATCAGATTCCTGGGCCTGTCAGGCAGGAGGCATCCCTTGACTGCAAGTGTTACTAAAATATTCATCGAAGCTTCTCATCAGTTCAAGCACCTGACACACGTGCTTGATTTTTCTCACTTCCCCTGTGGATGTACCCACATTGAATTTACTCAATCTATCAAATCCACGACTTAAATAGATGTAAGGCAAGACAACTGATAACATCTAGTACCGCACTCCGTATTTCACTTTCATTCTGTATTCTCTCCCGATTCCCTCCATCTTCTGCACAGTTTCACTCTCAGTTTCTTAAAATAGTCCAGTAGCTGGTGCACACTGCTGGAAATACTGACCTGCTTTTAATCTCCAGAAAGAACTACTATGACGGTAGCTTAAAAATAAAATAACAAAATGGAACAAGCTCTACGGGATATGGGCCAACAAAGCTCATGCAATTCACCTTAGTTACGCCAATTTAAAGGAATTGGTTTTGCTAATGTGCTGCAGGCACGTTATAATTAATTTAAGGGGTAGTGAGGCTGATGGCATTATCAGGATAGTGTGTTATGACAGGGGAATGCAAATGAATGGAAATGGGAGCAAGAACTTACAGGCACAGAGGAGCCTATTTTCTCCATATATTCTATTTCATAGGAGTTGCCATATTCCAATTCTGCAACAGAAACAAAACAGAGTCGTTAAATCCATGCCAGGAAAGGATTTTTGCAGAAGTAAGTAAGATCTCATTTACAAGGACTGCTCCCATTCTGCTCAATACTTTTCTATGAGGCATTAAAAATAGAATATACAGAGAGAAAGCAGAAGGTGCGCTGATTTTCACTCAACAATGAATCTATGACACATTTCAGGCAAATTAATTTGCTCGAGAAATTTGAGCTTCATCCATTTGCTGAAGATTCTGCTCCAGGGATTAGAATATGAAGAAAGTTTCAGAGTGCTTGCCGAGCACACGTAACTTTCCTATCATGTCATCTTATCACAGAAAACCGTTTTTCAATAATTGGCAACGCTGATACCAGTCTCTAATGTACGCAAGACGACTTTAAAAGACATTGAGAAATGAAGTAATTTCTATTTTTTAATGTTTATTAAACTATTCTTAGTTAAGAAGGACTACTGTGGTATCACTTAAGATCAAAAGATACATAAAATAAGTGTATGCTCATAGAGCAAGGGGTGAGGCAACAGCCCAGCTTGCTGGGCCTTGTTCAGTGAGTTTACTGGGCTGATTTCTCATTCCAGTTTCAGAGGAAAAGCGTAAAGCAGGAAGATTTATAGAGAACCCTAAATCTAAACCCTAATAAAAATGCAAATCTCTACTGCTTCTCTACTTCTAATCTCCTAATTACACTGAAGCGAATAACCAGCATTTCTTTTCAATCCATGGTCACCGAGTAGCTGATATAAAGGCAGACAGGTAAAACACGGTGAAATGGAAAAGAGAGCACACCTTCCTGCACCCAAATAAAAGCAAAGACTTTGTTCAATGACACCTTAATTTAAAAATTAAAAACGTAATTAATTTGTCGTAATGCTGTGCTCTACTCTGGTCCCATGAGTTAATCGAACAACCCACTTGTATAATTTCATTTCCATTATAGATAAGTTCTAATGAACGGCACACCAGCATTTACCCGATGATAAAAGCAGGTGCTAGAATTACTCCAGATTTGGGCAGCTTTGGAAAAGTACAGCTTGTATCAGGAAGACAGTACCCATCATTAAACCAGTTCTTTAAAAACAAACGAACCCTAAAGATAATATCTTTTAAAAAGTAGCTTCAAAGGGTGCAATGTGAATTTACAGTGCCTTTTTTTTTAAAATATATAATAAAAAGCACAGTAGAGTACTTGTCTAATTCCACAGTCTATGTTTTCTGTCAAACAGCCACTGAAGAGGAACAGCCACAGACTCTCAGTACCTGACACGTGGGAGATATTAATAGTAAGATGTCTAAGTGACGAGAATGCTCTAAGAGCAGGCTCCTCACATTGAAATTCCCAGCGTTGTATGTTTTAACAGGGAGCCGGGCAAGACGGACAACCTCCTGGTATCAGATACAAGCTTCTTCCCAGGGAAAGCAAAACCAAAACGGAACCGATGAGATGCAAACCACCTACTTGATGCAGAATTGCAGGAGAAAGCATGAAATACCAGATAACAGCATCCAGTGTTTAGCAACTGCCTCTCTGCATTTCATTTATCCACACATTGCCCAATGAGGTGCATCATGAACGTTTATGGGGCAGCTTTGTGAGCCCAGAGAGCGATCCCTGTGCTCACGGGCAGTAAATGTTCCGGCACTGTCCTCTGCTGGCACAGACGGCAGAGATCTTCCATCTGCCTGCAGGGCTGGTAGCGGCTTTGCAACTGACTGCGGGGACAACACATATTTAACTTTCCTGATTTAAAAAAAAAGCAGGACACAGATGGAAATACTTCAACTAGAAACAAAAGGAAGAGCTCGGTTCGCTAAAGGCAGTTTGTTTCGTCTCATTGCTTTCAGAAGTTTCCAGCATCATTAGACATCGTCTCCTCTCCTAGGTATCTCCTCTAAGCCATCATCTCCCTTCCAAAATCCCAGGCTCTGGTTATCTCTATATATTCAAAACTGCAAATGCCCAGGACACCCCATGAAGTAAGACAATTATCTTCTATAAACACATACAATAGACTTACTAAGCGATGCTCTCCAAACTCCTCCTACAAATAGCTGCAAGATTACATCGGAATTTTTCTGCTAATAATTACTGCTTATTTCTGGTCTGTGCAACATGAAAATGGCAGCAGTTGTGAGCAGCTCCTGCACCAGATGAGAGCTGGGAGCACTGGCTGACTCAGGAGCTGGGCTGTATCTGTACAAAAGCCGTGTTAGGTTACAGGATAACGCTCCTGCTAGTATCTGGGAGGGGTAAAAATAACCACACCGAGGAACAGCCCTGGAATTACTCAAAATCATCTCAATGCTGCAGGAGTAAGGCTGTCAAGGGAAAAAAAAAAAGAAATTATTTTTTTGAGATGTGAAAAGCGGAAGCATTGTTGGTTATAATTAGCGTGTAATCTGAAACTCCGACTGTACCACGCAGCACATGAGACAAGACAATTAGCATTTAATTAGGAGCTTTGCTCACTTTCTTCTACGAACTTTGATAGCTAAAATGATCGCCTTAGAGTATCTCTCCCTATTCTTTTGTTCCGTTTCCTTCCATCCAACTTCCATTTTCCCAGATCTCGGGGGCTTATTTTTTAAAACGTATTTCTTTGAGATATTTTTTATTACAAATGAAGTGACACCGACGTCTAAAATTTCTAATTTGACAATAAAGCCAAATGGATTTATCCAGACTGAAATACTTATCCCCATAGAAAACTCAAAAAGCCCTGGCCGTGCAAACATACAAGCATATGCATACAAACACAAGCGGTCTCATTAAAACCAGTGTGATTATTTCTGCCTTTTAGTGTCAAACACATCTGACCTAAAAGCTTAGCAGTTCTTAATTAGGCAAAATTTCCTCCGATCCCATCTAAAATGGCACAAAGTAGCTTTAATGGTAGATTGGGACAGGGCTTGAAAGGTTAGGGGAAAGAAAGTAAATTCGGATCAAGAAGAAAAAGTGTAAGCCAAGTTGAAGTCATACATTCTTCCCACCCACAAAGCCAAAAATCTGCCCTCGGAGCAGATGTTGCAAAGCAGTATTCCCTCTGCTAACCACACAAAGGCCACACACCGATAGCCTAAATTCTGCCTCTTCTATGTTTCACAGACTTGGAATGAGAGTTCTCTTGACAGAAACTTCCAGCTTTAGCTCACAACTGCTTATAGGAAGGTAGGAAGCTGATCTAGAAGGACATTTTATCTGGCACGTGAATGATAACTATCTTAGGCAAGGAGTATCCTGGACATTTTTATGCATAAAGATATCTGGACCCTAGGAATGTGGAGGAGAGATGGCATGTTAAGGGTGTTAATACAATACGCAAACTTGGAGCAGAATTTCAACCTGGGATCTTCTCCCATTCAGGTTAGAAGAACAGGCTCAGGAAAAATCAGTAGTTCAGTGACTCTGGATCCAAGAGCAGTGTCAGATCCCAGTCTCCCATGAAGGCACAGAGAGAAGAGGGAGCACATACAGAAGAACAGAGCATGTCTACAATTAACCACAAAAAAGAAGCAAAAGCCTTTCTCTGAAAGTTCCTTTCATCTTCCTTTAAGCTTCCTCTCTCCTCTTTCTTGAAAACTCAAGGTCGTACTATTGGGGTCTTACATCCAGCTCCCTGTAATTGCCAAGTTTCCCGGAGTGGTCAAAGAGCATGATTTTTTAGAGTTCCTGAATAACACAAGAACAAACCAAACCCCTCTCTCAACAAATACAGCACTAGCTGGGTGCAAACAGTCCTTTCTAAAGCGTACCCTCTGTAGGAGAGCTGAACTTAGTCTCGTTGACAAATGTCGACAGATCAGACGGTTGTGGGTAATCCTGCTTATCTGTGTTCAGGTCCACGGTCATGCAGGTCCATTTCTGACTGGTCACTGAAGACGCCAATTTCTCCTCATCTGTCGCATGAACCACTGTGGAGATGACGGGAGGTGTTTCTGGAGTAGGCAGTGGAGTGGGATCCTGCAGAAAACAAGTGCCAGTTAATTCCATTATCTTTCATTAACACGTTGAGTAATTAACTCTCCAAATTCCTTTGCACGACTGCAGTAATCTTTTTAATTCCATACTCTTTGCTGCAGCTCCGCATAAAGCACTTAATGAAAAATATTAAAATATTGAATGTAGAGCTCTGTGAGCAGTGTAACTAAACTCTTTGATGGTAAACGCTCGCATTGCACAGCTGCCTTGATAACCAGGAAGAAAGAAGCTGTTTAAATCTTTGTGGCACTTGACATAAGTGCCAACACATCATCCATGACTGAAGCCTTTGACTACCAAACTTGACTTTTTAGGCTTGCCTCGTAGGGGCAAAGCTTCGTAGGTCAGCAAGGTCACGAACCCTTCTTTGCTTCTACGCTGTCAAGCAGCACAAATAAAAGGGTGGGATGGATAACAGGAACATGAAGAGCAGCATGGAAAGAGCCGAGCCACATCAGAGCAGTTGGGCCTTTGTAGGCAGAACAGCTTTTGTTAACTTCTCTTCCAAGACAACCACCTGCTGGCAGTTTACAACGAGGAAGAAAACCATCCAAGCACATGTTCCTGGTAGATCAGCCCACTTGTTTTATTTCTATTTCCCTTCCAGCCCACCGATTCGATGCATTTAGTTTCTCACTTTCTAATCTAAAAATCCCAGGGTGGATAGTTACGTCTAGTTTTACAGACAACCGATGGAAGATATTTATTCATATCGTTGCTCCACTGCAACACAGGACTTTCCAAAGTACATTTACTAAAAATCCGACTGGAATTCCCAGAGCAAATACTGGATGTAATATACGTTGTGTACACACTTCTAGAGGTCAAAAGGTTAATACCTTATGATTATCACCCAATGTGTTATACTTGGACAGCAATATGCTTATATGCTTTACAAAAACCTCTTCTGTTATTAAATGTTCCATTCTACAACTAAATAAATCAAATTTTCTTTTTTTTTGCCACTACAACAATAAAATTACACGCATCAAAATAAAGGCAGCACTTTACCTGAGAAGGAGGATCAGACAGTGGGGATCTTTTTGGTGATTTTTTCACCCTAAATGTATCACTGCAAATAAAGTTCAAACAGTTAATAGGGTAAACACCAGCAAGACTCGGGTCATTTCACACTTAGCAAAAGACAGCCACAGACAACGCAACCTCTGTAAGCCCTTCTACTTTCAAATCCCACTCATCAGGCAGTAGCACCACAGAGAAACATGCCATAGGTACATATTCTTGTCATGCACTTGGAACAGGCCTTGATCCCCCACAAGCTGAGAAAAGCAGGATTGCCATATTTTTATGCAGTTAGCATAAATATGTAGTTAACTGACATATTTTTACAGCACAGGGCTGCTGCTTGATTGCAATTCAAATCCCTGCTCCACCACAGACATATTCAATGGCCTTAAGCAAATCATTTAACCTCTGTCTGCTTCAGTTTCGCGTTTGAAAATCAGGTCTAAACCACATCTTGACCTGAGAATTAAAACTGTGACAAATTTGGGCAGTAAGTTCCAATCATTAAGCTCCATAAATCATTAAGAAAAAAAAAAATAGATGGTGTGCTTTGGATGAAGTACATCGAAAGAGCTGAGGCAGATGCTGTTCCCAAGATGTCAGGACAAAGCTGTGCAGTTACAAATGCGCACAAAAGTCTCTCTTTAAATACAACAACAAATATGGCAATTCTGCTTCCAGTTCCCATCACTGCAGACTGGGAGCAGGGACACTGGAGCCCTTCAAAATCCCCCAGGTTTCAACCAGGCAAAAGGAACGAGGAATATACACCGTGTCTTGGTGTACAATTATCAATCTTGCCTTTATGTTTATTCACAATTGCTTAAAAAGAATTTCTAACCGATTATCTACCTGTTCTCTTGAATATTGCCAGTTACTCAAACATATTTATGTTCTTAACTAGATGAGGGAGAAATATTCCACAGCAAACTCACTGATACTTAATGTTCGATATAAGATGCAGTGGCAAAAATTACTGCCCCCCAGCTCGTCCCTGATCAGTGATGGCAAGATCAGCACCAGAAATTACAACGGTGGGTTTCAATCAGTAGAGGGTAAATCAATACCACATCTAGAGGGGAAAGTAAATTGGACAACTGAATACTGATGTGTTTGATGCTACTAATTACCTAGTTATGATGCTAGAAGTAATTAGGAGAACTTAGGAAAGGCTGATTGTACAATGCTGTTGTATGACGGTAGAGAAACAACTTGCCTGTTTTAGCTCAAGGACATAAAATCTCTATTTTTTTAAAAGAGGACCTTCTTTGATAGGCAAAGAGATAATGAGGCAATAGATTCCTCAAACGCATTCGCAGCAAGGCATCTCATTTAAAACAGCTTTCACACATGCCAGTGAAGTGCAATAGTTAACATAAAAGCTTCATGCTGAATAATAACCGATCATGCTGCAAAATAAATCAGTAAAATTAAAAAAGCCCATAAATCAAAGAGGAAACTTGAAATGTTAGCTTAGAATTACTTACAACAGAGAACATACAGACATCACATCTTCTACCATCCTAAGACAAATAAGACAAAGAAAAGAGAGACAGACAGAAGGAACTGACAAAATAGATTAACCTACAAATAATCTGTTAATGTTAATGTGTTAAGGCAACCTGATCATGCATATTTTCTACCTGTATAATCTTAACCTCTACTATTTATTGTGAAACACATGGGGAGAAAAAAATATTCGTCAAGTCCTTCAGTGTTTGCAAATGCAGTGTTACACTTTTGACACGCTTTCATCTCACAAACCCCATTTTTCAAAGCTGCCGCCTCCAAGTTCAGTTGCTTTCACATAACTAAGTATTCCTTCCTTCCCTGATGGTAGCCACCTGCTTTCTTTTCAAAACACAGTATTTGTTATCATAAGGGACATAAAACTGTTGCTGAAGGATGACTAAGCTTAAGGAAAGAGCAGAGTCATGCAAGTTCTTCCAACGTCTGCTGTTACGACAGTACAGAAAAAGCCACTTGACCATTTCAAATCATTTACTTAAGTCGGGAAAGAAAACGACGTTTCTTTAAACCTCATCTATTTTGGCTCTCACTGAAATCTGACTTTGCGTTCTCACACAACAAACTGGTTGCCCCCAAACAAGAAGCAAATCTTGCCAAACAATTAAAGCTAAGAGAAGTTTACATTTACTTATAAGCTTGGCAGCTTCTGCTCGGCTCTTCTCTCACGCAATGCTCTTGAAAGCTGCTGTTTCTAACCACAGCCTCCAACCATCCAACACCTCCGAGAGCCACGTCTGTACAAGCCACCTATTTTTACTCATTGCTATAAGCAGACGCTCGTCAGACATCAGCTGCTCTTTGCTTGGTATCAGCTGAGCAATATGATCTCTCTCAAAACAACTCAGCACTGAGGCACACGACCGAAGGCTAATTTGCGTCGAGCTGACATCTCCTCTAAAAATCTCGTCTTTTCACAACTAGGTCATCGCCGAGACTGCTGCGGGTTTCATTCAAGAATAAAATCGGATTATTTCTATTGATTCAACGCAGGTAACACTTTGCATATGGTACAGATTCAGAGTGGTACAAGCTTCACAATTGCTTGCACTCATGCCTGGCTTCTTCACCTCCCGTGCGTCCAATCTAGAAATCGCTCTTTCCATATGAAGAACACATTTTCAAACTGGTCCATAGAGCTTCATTGCTGCGCTCCTCAAGACGGCTAATAAAACCTCCTAGCTTTGCAAAATTGTTCATTAATTATGGCATATTACAGTATCGTTTCCTAATTCAAACACCCTCCTGTAGCTTCTCTCTCCTGTCCCACCATGGGAGAATTGCTAAGGAGGGTCCTACTTCCCATCTCTCTGCTCAGCTACGGGTTCTCCCGCACTGGACATCACGGAGGAGTCATCCCTAAGGCTCTCTTCATGGAGAAGAGAGACCGTGGACAGACAACTAAAGCCACTGCTTCCCCTGGCATCCCCCAACAAGCCTTAGGCTTATTTTCTTCCGGAAAGTGCTATGGTTGCAGGCTGGGTGTTAATGGGTTGATTCTCTGTTAAAAACACTTGTACAAGTAGGTGACAGGGCTGCAGCGAGCAGAGACACCAGGCGATGAAAGCAGTGCCAAGCAAGGGCTGGGAAGGCCCGAAAACCTCCTGCCCTAAGAAGCTGCAAGCCCTGCTTGAGGGTAGCTGCACTTCTTCCACTGTGATCAAGACCAGCAGTGAACTTTGTGACTGTAGGACAGGGCCTTCCCACCACGGATTTTCCCAAGGATGAATGTGGTTTAGCAAGCTTATTTGCCAAGAAAGGTTGGACCAGATGATCCTTGAGGTCCCTTCTAACCCGGTGTTCTATTATTCTACGAAACTCTTTGCAAACTCACGTTTCTCCTAAATTAGTAACTTTGGAATTCATTCTAATACTCACAGCAGACTGGTGGACCCAAGAAGTTCATACTGGGGGATCTGTTAACTCCACTGCAGCTACTGCAAGACGCAAGGAGTCTCTGGCTGGCTGAAAACATCAGACTTATGGATCTGGTGACATTAAAATTCTCCTCTCTACCTGTGCACTTCACCAGTAAGATTCAAATTGTTCCTCTCTTGCAGTCAGACTTTTAAGTTTGGACCAAACCAGTTCGGTCTGGAGGCTGGGATAATGTGTCACCTTAGCACGCATCTTAATCCCCATCTTAATTTCCACTAAATTTCAGGCATACCTCAAAAAGAAGCAACATGAGGAAAAACAGGCTCCTCCCTCAAAAAACAGTTCAACTATACAGCGCTCTATACTTTCCAGAAGTCAAAAACGCCCCTCAAAAGAAAAAAATGGCACTAGCTTCCTCAAATTTGACATGAAACGTATTAGAAACCAAGAGAGCAGCAAGCTGCTCAGAAAAAAAACAAGAGTAATTTCCATCTCATCCTGTAAGAGGGGGTTGTCTTTTGTGCTGTTTTACATCAAGCACCTTATCTTCAATTTGCCAGGCTTTCAACATTTTTTTCAGCACATTTTTGCTAGCTAGCTGAGACATCTGAAACCACAGAGGGACACGCACTGAGCTACTTTCGTGTAGATACACACAGGGTATCGATTTCCCAGAAATGGGATATAAACTTACTGATTACCAACTCAAAACACCCGTGTCTGAACAGATAAGGTAACACGCACACCAGCAAGTTAACCATGGAACCAACGCAACTCGCCACGGAGGTGTTTAACCAAATATCTGCATACGACAAGCTAGACAATTTATCCTGCCATTTGTCAGCTCTACCTAAAAGCCGGATATTTCCCTAACCTCTAAGAGATTGAAACCCTTCTGCAGACTCGTAAACTCTTTCAGAGAAAGGAAAATTTTCACGTTTTTCAGTCTTGTATTTAAAAATCGGTATTTTAACTCTGCATTCTTCAGTTTCAGGTTATTTCCTTTGGAAAAAACCATCTTCCTGCTGAGTGCAACAGGAGATTTGTCATTGTCTTACTATTTCACGTCCCACTCTCAAAAGCTATGATTCATAAAACAGTCTTTACTGGGGCGAATACTTTGACCATCTTAAAAGGTACCAAATTCCCAAGATGAGCTCAAAGAAAGGCACAAAATAGATCAAATATCGGACTTAATCCACCCCAAGACTTCAAAAATCCAACTGTCAATCTGGCTCGATGCATCCCTGGTTCTCCCCTTTGGTGTGGAAACATCAAGCTATTGAGGAAACAGGTTGAGGGAACACGACCTCCAGCACGAGTCCAGTTGTGTGGCTACCAACACCCAACACCACATTCCTTTCTCTATTCGAATACAACCCAGGTGTAACTGCGCTAAGGGGTAGGAACGTGTTTGCCCCTTTAACTTACGTTTTTAGTGGTGTCTTCTTCTTCTTTGCAGGTTTGTTCATGTTGTCACCTTCCGTTCCATTCGTTTCGTTGGCACTGGCTGGTATCTCAAAGGAAGCTGGAGATTTGGAGGGTGAGCTGGCTATCTTAGAAGACGACTTGAAAGGGTCAATGGAGTCCTCACACATGTCCGGCTCAAAACTGTACGTTTGTTGAGGCAGTTTGGGTGATTCCTGCATTTTTGTACTAGACGAGAATGGGTTAAAATTGGGGTCATCCCACTTGTCGATATCAAACGTGTACGAGCCTTTCGTGATGGGGATTTCGTTTGGGTCAACGGGTGACTTGGTTGGTGTGGTTGGCGCATTGTCAAGCTTTTCCACTGGCTTTTTAGTCTTTGGCCTCCGTAGCGGCATTTTAGCACCAGGCTTTTTACCGGCTTTTTTGGGAGGAGGAGTACCCTCCTGCTGGTCTTCACTCACCCCTTTTTCTTCGGAATAATCAAACTCCAGCCTCACCGCGATGCCTTTGACCGGAGGGTCTTCTTCGCCTCCGGTGTCAGGCGGAGTCACCTCCACAGCCTCTGGTGCCGTTGTAAGAGGTAGCGTTTTCTTATTGGCAGGAGGAGAGTTTTGCACTTTGCTGCCTCCGGTGCTAAAGGCGCTAATCCCTTCCAAACTGTCTGGATCCAAAGGGTAGGATCCTTCAGGCACAGGCGGGGCCTCCTGTTTCTCGGCAGAGATTTTAGAAGGTTCCGTACATTCAGGCTTTACTGAGTCAGCCTTTGCTTCAGATGTTGTTTTATCCTCACCTGGGGCACAAGCTGTTTGGCCAAGGTCAGATGGTTCTTGTGGTGTTTCCTTCACCGGTGGAGCATCCAGAGATTTTTTTGCTGACTGCTTCTTTTTTAAGGAAGCTGGTCTGGATTTCTTTGTTCTTTTAAGGGTACTAGAAGCACTGCTTGAGCCAGTACCGTACACATCTGCTGCCGGCGCTAACGTCTCACTGTTGCCAAGATAAGATGCTCCATCAAAATCACTAGCTTGCAAGCTAAGCGAGCGAGACAACGTCGATTTGGAAACTGGGACTGAATCAGTAGATTTCCTTCGAACATTCGCTTTGGGGTCACGATTCTTCGATTCTGGAGAGCTCGGTCCTAAGGCATGGAGAGAATCAACCAACTCAATGTTATCAAAGTCCAAGTTGTAAGTTCCACTGCTGGCTATTGGCTTGTCCTCATCGAAGACGGTGGAAAAGGAATGGGAAGGGGGACGGAAAGGGCTTTCTTCAGTTGATTCGCTGTGTGACACATCAGTTACGGGCGCAGCTTCTGGGCATAATCCTGTGGGAACAAAGAGAAAACTCAATGAATTTGATACACTTTTTAAAAACCAGAGTTTAATAAGTTTTACTGTAATCTAATATTTCTGCAAGCAAATAAAATGAAGGCTTAAAATCATACAAATAGACTAAGGAATGATTAAAAGACATACAAACCCAAGTGACACTTCCAATATATGAACTGGATTAAAGGAAAAAAATAAATAACTGTTCTCCCCAGGAAAGGATTCAAGGCAAGTTTCATGGAAACGCAAGATGTGCATTTGCAACAGTCTCTGAAGCATCTCTTTTAAACTAATTATCACCTAGTTAAAGAGATGGCTATTGCTACAACATGCTAAATATGCCAAATACCAGAAAATCTGAACATCAAGCTGAACAAACATTACTCACTTTTTCTACTACTATAAAACGAGTTCACAGAATTGTGTCAAGGCTCTTAAGCAGTAAATGCCCTGCAAAGTGACTGGTGCTTCAGCACTTACATGTTGATCATAAGTTTTGTTTCCCATGTGCTATTTTTACCAATTTCCCAGAGGAACGGAGCTTCCTCTCCACAACCCATCAATGCTGCTTCTCTCTCTGCCCCAAGCAGTCAATACTTTCCAGTTCAACCTCGTCATTCCAAGTCTATAATGAGATGTGAATCACTGAGAATTTCACATGAAATAAATTATGGTAAAGGTAAGAAATTAAGTTAAGAGCACTGTACAAATATTCTCTTCCTTAAAAAGGCCGCTAGAAGCTCCCTATGAAATATCTGGAGGAGATTTCTCAAAGTGCAGCTCTAACTCATCACAGAATCATTAAGGTTGGAAAAGACCTCTGAGACCATCAAGTTCAACTTTCTACCCAACACTTTCATGGTCACTAGATCATGACCCAAAGTGCCACACCTACTCATTTTTTGAACACCTCCAGAGATCATTGAATGATGGAAAAAAATTTTACGGAGAGAATTATGTGCTAAAACTGCGAAACCAAGAAGCTTTTCATTGTAATTAAAGACTTCCTTACTGAATACGATCCTTAAAAAGAGTTCTAGAAGTCTCTTGGCTTGGGATATAACAACTATATTGGACAAAGTAGAAAAATATACGATGTAGATCAAAAAGGGAGAAAATATATAGGCAGGAAAGGATTAAGGTGATGGCTGTTTCTACCTTCCAGCTCATGAAAGTTCATTACTAAAATGGTTTACAAAAAATATGGTTTGTTTCTGCTATCATTGTGCTGCTCCCTATCTGAATGTAACACAGACACCTCCATCATGTATTTGTGTCCCAGTCAGGGTACTGGAGACCTTGGGAATCTCTCTAGCTCAAATTCAAGCTGGGATAAATCAGCTCCGAGCTCTCTCTGGTCTGTACTGGAGCAAAATGCCCCAGTGTTCCCTATCGAGGCAATTCGGCATTCTTCATGTTGTCAACTTTGAAAAATTATGCAATTATAAACAGTCAAACAAAAATGAACGCTTTGCTTATCCTTTAAATGATTTCAGAGACATTTCTACACATCTTTTTCATTCCAATCCTGACATGTTTTGCAAAGAAATCCCATCTTGCCCAGCTACACTCATTAACGCTGATCCTAAAAGCCATCCAGACAAGCAATAATTACTTCTAGTCAGAAGCTATGAATGGATTAAGAACAGAAAAAACAACACTTCCCTTTGTTTCAAAGGAAATTATATGTCTGTGTAGAGATTGCAAGAATTATTATTTATGAATACAGTCGATAGAAAAAATTCAAGGAAGCTGGACACATTTCCCAAAGCAGTAGTGGAGAGTGGCATCACATATTTCTAGAGCTTACTAAAGGAATGACAGCTACACAGTTCTTCTTTAAAGACTCTGGAAGTTTCCTAGGTTACATCAATTAAAATAATATTTTAATGTGCCTTTCTGCTAAATGAATGCTAGTAACGTGGCAGCACTTCGAGACAGTTTATTTTTCTCCTCTATCTCCGCTGGGTTGGGTTGGGTTTCAGCCTGGCTGAAAGGTCATTAATTAGACTTGATTTGCGAGCAGAGGTGGTGCTTCCTTCACACACACCCCACCTTCTGACGCTGATGGGACGTCTGTGAAGAGGGCTCCAAGAGTGACAGAAAACTCCAGCATTAGGCTGATCTGCACATCTTACACCAGAACAGGAATGGAAGACACTTCACGGGAATACATTACAATAAACGCTCACGTAGCTCGAGCATGGCAGCAGAGTACAAATGTAAGTCAGCATGAAATAAAAGGACCATCTGAAGAAGAAGTCATCTGCAATTAGGCGCTGTTTTCATTCCAGCGTGCGCCGAAGGCCTCAACAGGATTGAGGCCCCTCGTTCAAAGTCAGTACAAACATGCATTTAAACAAAATAAAAGAAAAGAAAGCAAGTGCCCTGCAGGACTTGGATTGGAAATGGCTGGCGTGGTGGAGCTGAGGTTAGGGATGCATCCCAGCAGTGCAGAGAGCATATAAAGCTTTCCAGCTACTCAGAGTAGAACAGCATTCAAACTGGGTGTGCTCTACATCGTGTAGAGCTTCAATCTTCTTTAATTGCTTATTTCAACAATCCTTTACTTAGAGTATAGATTTCTACAGTATTGCTTGACTCGCTACTGTGGTATTTTCATTTCTTGTCATATTGTCACATTTAATTTCTTTACAAAACAAGTATGTGAAACCGTCTCAGGAAACACAGCTTTCGGTAGGACCAAAATGCTGCTGTTAGATCTTCTGTAACAACATCATCTTGTTCTCTACTAGTAACAGCAGAAATGCCAGGGAAGAAGATATGACCCGTACTCACTATTGCAAATCATTATCACTACAAGGTGAAATGAAGACCATGCGTTCCTGACATTAACAGCGTATCCAGGGAGCACGACCATGTGTTCTTTTACATCACTGAATTAACCGAATCTTATGGTATCTTATTAAAATGCAATTTGATCCCAAAGGAGAATACTATACAATACACATGATGAAAACTAAGGTAGGACTTGCCCTAGAGATAGGCCAGCACTAGGTTTTAAACAAGGTTTATGCTTTTAATTGGCACGGACAGTCACCCTTGAATTATACCTATAAGAGCTACAAGAAAGCTTTATAAAGCATCCCAAGAACATGAGCGATAGCAGGGAAACTGAAGTTGCCATGAAAAACAGGTGATCCCTGAAAGAAACCTCCCATGTCATTCATTAAAAAAGAAGGGAAGAAAAAAACCCCACACAACAAACCAAAAAACAAAGAAGAATGTCTTCCATCCCAGAAATGAAGTTTGGTTTTGTCTGGGTCACCGTCTCTCTACTGGAAAAGCCTGACCTCAATTTCCCTGGCACAAGGAGGACACGAATATAGGTCTCCCATAACCTGATCGGCGGGCTGGAACGCATAGAGGGGACTCCAGCTCTCACATCTCCCCTGTGTATATAATTCATTCATTAATTAGGGAAGGCAGCAGGGGACAGAAGAAATGCTTTTGGCTAGGCAAGAATTCCTGGCCAGAAACTAGGGGGGAGTACTTGCAAAAAAACGCTTGGGGTGCTTTCTGGTGCCCAGATAGCTGGGACAATAGGACCCTGCTATGAAAAGCTGATGAGAGAGGCAACAAGAATTCAAAATACTACCAACATGAAAAAAATTAAAAAGCATCCTCAAAGACATTTGCCCGGAGACTACTGACCCATGTTCTCCATAACAAACAAAGTATTTATGGAGGAACGGAAGGGCTCATTAGTGACTCTTTCTGGGGTTCAGAGGTGGCTTCCATACATGCTCTGCTGCTCCTCTTCCCCTCCAGACTCGCCTGCAGACTGATTCCCCTCCTCTGCTGCGCTGCTGATGGACTGAAGCCATGCAGCAGGTTTTACCCCACCAGGAGCTGGCACAACCCCAGGATGAGTCCAGCTATATTTCACTTTCATCATATTTACTAAGCTAGCGTTGAAGTCAACCTAATTAAAAACTCTCCTCTTGGCTTTCCAGCAGTAGGGTCCAGCTGCTGCGCTAACCACATCATGCAGCACAACTTCAGCCGTCTGCATAAGCAATTATTGTCAGATATAGATGAAACAATCCTTCAAACGCTTACTATGCTCCCTCCTTCCATCCGAACACACGCTCTACCACCAACCTCATGTAGAAGACAAAGCCAGAAAACCAGCTGGATGTTGCTGCCTCTCCCTGCGTGTGTGCCAGGCTCTGCGGTGGCCTCTATTCCTTACTCCTCATTTATTGAAACCTATTTATTTAGCTGCATGAGGAGCTTTGCCTTAACTGACTATAACCCCTAAGGAAGGGGCTTGTTCTTTCGGTGTGCAGCCACGTGGATAACCTACCAGGTAAGCAAACTCCAAGACAACTGTTGCTTACGTGGTTTATAAAGTACCAAGTGTTTAACTGGTTGCATTTCTGAAGAATCATAGAATGGTTTGGGTTGGAAGGGACCTCCAAGGGTCATCTAGTCCAACCACCCTGCCATGGGCAGGGAAAGAAGCATGCAAAGACCTAAGCTATGATCTTTAGTATTATTAATTTCTTCTAAAGATGTCAAAAAAAATAAAATAGAAGAATGCTTTGGGTTGCCCTCCTACATTCAAATTTTTTCTGCATTACACATTGTCCTTGCCTCACATGAATTACCCTGTTGTATAACTGTATTTGGATGATTTTGGAACTGCTGGCTTGCGGTAACTCGCCTCCCGTGGTCAAAATCGTATTTGCAAATGAAACGTTTTCATCTCTGCCATCCAATGCTCTTCAATATCATTTACACTGGCCGTGAATATATATTCAGTTTTCTACTTCTCTTCAGAAATATCTGAAAAAAAAAAAGGAGGAGGAGATCTGCGATGCAGGGAGAAAAGAATCACATGTGCCAGGGAAGCACATGTGTAATCAAGGGTCTGAAGATAATCTACCGCAGTAATTAAAAACACTCCAGTCCTGTTTAGCATACGCGCTCTTTTGTTCTCTCGGCATTTATTTTGTAATCATTAGGTTACGAAAGATGAGAAAATGGAAAGAAGATGGAGAATGAGTCATGTCGTTTGCTACAAAGGAGGGGGAACTGTAACAGCAAAAAAGAAAAAGCATCGGGATGCCTCAGTATTTCATCTTTATTTTGTGGAATCAGTTCGCTGAACATCTTTCTAGCTTCTTATAGACTCATAAAATAAATCATGATCTTGAAGAGCACTCCTTAATGCCTAACTCCTGGGAATGCATTAAGTGCGTCAAGACATTTGCAAGACCTATTTGTCACTTTCCTGAAGGTTTAAATCAAAGCTGGACACCCTTTACAATACATACACACCCCAGCCACAGACAATGCTTTACCCGCTACTAAACCCAGCCGCTTCCACAGTGGGAATTGGAAGCTCTAAAATACTGCCTGGCAACTCTATATATCCTTCCAAATGAAATACAAGAGAGCTTTAGTCTGCTGAGAGTACAATTACCACCTTCATACGATTTAGCCAGGTGATCAAGATGACTTGACTTTTGGATGGGAAAAGAGACAGGATAATGAGGGATTCAATCTGAAACTGTTGAGCTGTCATCTGGCAGCCCAAACAAAGCTATTTTGGGCTAATAAAGTGCTTTCCACTTTCTCTTCTTCCATTACTCAGTTTGGAGAACAAAGAACACTTTGGGGGGAGAAAGGATTTCTTTGCCTTTTTTTTTTCTTTAAAAAAGAAGACAAAATTCCCTTTTACAAGGTTATTTTCCCATTATGTAGCAGTTTTCATGTATGTGTATTATACATACATTCACACATACTCCCCATGTTCCTCCTATAAAGCTAATATCAATATTCCTATTGTTCTAAGGGGCTTTTTGTTCACCTTCTGTTTCAGGTGACAATACGTTTGGAAATAGCATTTTGTTAATTGTCACAGTTATCAGCGCTCACCCAGGCATCAGTATCTGCATCTCAATACCTCCTTTTTCTACCCATCTGACTCTGTAAAGATCCTACAGAAAGGTGCTCGATTCAAAAGAAAAAAAGGTTTTTCTAGAAAGCTTCTATTTTCTTAAATATTCGCCAAATGTTATGGATAGATTCTCCAATGCTTTATTCCAGGAGGTGACAGGGTTTTTCCTCCCAGCATAGACAGTGCCCAGCACACACTAACTAATCCTCCAGAAGACATTTTATTAGCATCAATGCCTTGCCTGTGCTTACACAAACACCTCCCTGCAGCTTCACCTTCCTCAGGAACCCGTCCCGCTCATTACATGCTCGTTACCTGTGTCTTCCACGGACAGTTGGGGTTTTATTTCTTGTTCTGCTACATCTGCTACAACTGCTGCTGCCACTGCTTCGGGGGGTGGCTGCGGAGGTGAAGGTGGTGCCTTTACCGGTGTAGTGGACTCCGGGGTCTCAAATGCTTCTTCAGAGTCAGAGCTCCTGGTGAAAAATCAAAGGAGAGACGAGTGAGTAGAGTGAAGATTCAACGTTTACAGGTCATACTTGGAAAGGCGACGCTCTTCTGAGCTGATGGTGTAGACCTCAGCTATCAGGCTACCTC
>WEIS01085427.1:807-16005 GCA_013389965.1 Todus mexicanus
TCCCTAAGGCATTTTACTTGTTGAGTAGCAATTACCAGTATTCTTCAAAAAAAAATCCATACATTGGCTATATCTAAAATTATTCTTATAAAACCTAGTATTAATCTCAGTGGGGATTGTTTAAGGGTCCCTCTCATAATCCTAAATTTAAAAGCAGTGTGTGTATTTTTCTTAAGTGAAGATAAACAGCTCAGTTAGGGAAAAGAAAAAAAAAGAATTTACTGAATATTTTTCCATTTAATCGTCTAGGATACAAAACTCTGGTTGGCATACGTAATCATATAAATAAAGAGTTCCACCATACTTAAAAGTAGCAGTGCTACTTTCCATTTGTGATTTATTTCTTCTAGATTCCAGGAGCCAGTTTTATGATCCCCTTTTTAATGCGCTGTAAAATATATTTTTAACAAATCCCTTTTTAAAATTAGTATTTTACTTCAATGTTGCCGACACAAAAGTGGTTATTTTCTTCAGGCAGCATCCATCAGGGAGTGCTTAAATGTTTTTTAAACTTCTCAGGAAGTAATACAGTTATTTCACCAAAATTACTCAAGCTAAAATAAGTCTTTAAAAGTCCTATTTTGGGGTGATAGGATTGACTTTCTATGTTCTATTTCATAACTTCTCTTGGCTAGTTGTTGAATTCCAGTAATACTCAGATGACTGAAGGGAAGACTCACATTGACCGTGATCTGACTGTCTGCCTGTCTTAAAAAAATACATTGAGTACTTAATGGAGGTGTGAATAATGGAATGATTTTGAATGCCTAAATTTAAGACAAAAAAATTTATTCTACTCTTTTAATCATTTCTGTCGTCTCAAGATTGCACCAAGAGGCTGAATACTTAGAAAAAAAATACTTTAAATGCCAAAAAACCCCTGATTAATATATTGACGTAATTCGCTAGAATAGAAGTAAAAGCAAACAGCATCACAGCAATTTGATGGATATTATTTTAGAGCCTTATTTTGCTAATAATAATAATAAAAAGAAAATACATAGTTAACACGGTTCATTGATTAAATATTTTCGAGGACAATATGAAAACAAATGCTGAATCTGTTGCATCTCTGCCTTGTGGTGTATTACTGAGGCCTCGTTATATATATACATTAGTAGATACATTAAGTATGGCAGCTGTGGCCCAGTGTTTAAATATCAAGAAGCGAGAACTGCATGATTTTTAAGCTTTTATTATGAACTGGGAGTCAAGAGCAAACCCGTAACAGAAATACTAATAATATGTGGTTTTATGAACTCGTCTAAGAAGAGCGGATGCATCCCGAAGATATTTTATGTAATGAAGAGGAATGAGTGGTATTTCTGGTCTGCATTGCTTTAATTGTGATTATTCTAGGTCGGCTTTTCTGCGACAGCAGAAAATTTGACTTTTTACTTCGGTAATGAAGTATGCAAAGAATTTCGTGTTGTCTTTGTAAACTGTAAGCTCTTTCCACACCGTGGTATGACGGAGTGTGGAAACCGTTCTGTTAGTGATGTAGGGGACATGATTCACTTCATAAATAATCTGAAAGGCAAGTAGGTTTCGCGCTTTCGGAAATTAATAAATTGACATCAGAATTTTATTTTGGTTAGCTTCAAAGATTTGAGGAGTTTTCTATTAAAAAAAATAATAATAATTTCCAAGTAGCTTTTAAGTTACATATTTTAGTTCCTCATAAGTCAAGTGGGATCGTTTTAGCTTTTGAAATGTCAAGTATCTTTCGAAAACACTCCGACAACAGGATTGCTTTATTTGCAGTTCTCTTTGGCTTGGTGCCATCGTCCCTCATATTTAGCTGTACATCCTGAACCATATTGCTTCTAATTACAAGATACCTAATACAGAAGTGTAGTAAGCTATGTCCAAAAATATGTAAGTACAAGCTTTTTAGAGCAAAGAGAAAGGAGTAAAAGTGGGTAAAAGGGGTGTCTTGAATAATGTAAGAAAACAAATTTAATATCTGTGAATTTATTTTAGATGCACCATTTTGATTCTTCTGTTCATTTTTATACATATTTTGCAACTGGTAACTGAAGTAATTTCCATACAATCGACCTGTTAGGATACTTCTAAAAAGAATACAAATATTGGGCATGTTTGAGTATTATTAACTGGGTCTAATGATCTGGTTTTCCAAACTTGTAAAACTTGTTAGTAATCTGAAGATACTGATAGTTTTTTATTATTACTATTATTTTTTGTCCAGTTCAATGCTTTGTTGGGGGTTTTTTTTAATAATTTGAAATAGAATTTATGTTATTTATGAATGATGCCTCTGTATTATCTTTTAGGAACTCAGGAAGTTTAGGAACTTGGTAGTTCTGCCACGTACGGATAAGAGAACAAGGATGAAAGTTGCGATTTCCCATGCTACAAAATACGAAAGCACTGAAATTGTAGCTTACGTTTTTGCGTGAATCGTTTTAATTTGAAGATCTAGTAGTAGAAGCATCTCTGCTTCAAGTACAGAGGCGTGTATGCCCCTTTATTAAATCTGTAGGCCTACATCGGGTAGCAATAGTCTTGTGTCAAATTCAAGTTTAAAAGCATTGCAGCTTGTTTTCGTTTGTACCAACTTTAGGAATCGGCCGAGTATCTTACGTTGCCTACTCGCTCGTATGCAGAGAAAGCGTCCTGTAATAGCTACTTGCTTCTTTTAAATAATAATAATTAAAAAATCGCTCACTTGAATTTTAGCAGGAAACGGGGAAAGAAAAAATGTCAAGGGTGAAATTATAGTTGTTCGTCAGCTCGTTTAGTGGCTTGTAAGAATTTCTCGAATATCTAGGACGTTTATAGGTTGAACACAAACAGAAGACCAACTCTTTATATGGTATCATCAAAAAGCCGATGGCGTTTTGGTTGAAAGGTACCTCTGTGAGTTGCCCAGCCTTGCACCCGGAGTGGGGCAGAGGTTCCACCACATCCCTGGGCGATGTTTCAGTGCTGCACTTGCACCCCTACAGATTTTTGTGTCGTTTGGTTTTTTCCTAACGCCCAACCTAAACCTCGCAAGCCACGCTACGTGTTCACGGACAATTACGTCTTGTTACATCTGTCGGTGAGCTCGTGAGTCGATTTTGGTCCCATGGCTCGCAAGACCACCCACCTGAGCGACTCAGATCTTACCACAGTAGTCTGTTTGTGGGAAGAAGAAGCGCGTCTTATTTCTGCATTTGAACCGAACCTGGAACTTAGTAAAATCAGAAATGAGCAAAGGTTAACGAATACGAGTAAAAAAAACAACTTTCTGCTTCTTGGTGAACCAAGCAATGGTCTTTGCTATCAAGAGATTTTTGTGCTGCGTGTTTGTAACACTCATTTTTTCCTTAGGTCTCAAGCACTTTTCTCACTGGTTCCTTTCAACTTATTATTTTGATAACAAACAAAAAAAATCCACTAATGTCCCTTGAATTAATTATATTTGCTTTCTTTTTGCAGTTACATTGAAAAATCATTAGAAGTCAGTGGCAGTGTTGTCTATAGCTTTGTTTTAAACCAGTGGGGATACTGGGGGGGTGGAGGGGGAAAAGTAAAAGCCTCTCTAGCTGCTTTGGTATTGCTGTATTTCCATGTTGGTAAATCACATGTTCATTAAGTTTCTTTGTGTTTTGAAAGCAAACAGAACGAAGAAAACTTCTATTCGAGCAGGATCACAAGTTCTCTAACATGCTCGCCTACTACTAGCTCTGCTACTACGTCTGTTACGTAAAGAGAAAGAGAGGAGAGCGTTTAGCAGGTGATCCCTGGCGAAGGATGCAAAGCATAACTAGCTTAAACCAGTTGCTTCTCTGGTTCAGCAAATCCCAATGTAGGCGTATTGTACGTGTCCTATATTCTCATTTTTCATCTGGTGTTTCCCTACGAGGAGGGGTTTGTACCTCTTCTGGCCAATGAAGTGGAAAAGAGCAGTGGGAGGTCACCTTTACTATGAGTCTCCTGTTGGCTCTCTTTCTTCTACCATGGTAAAAATTTGTCTCGGTGTATTGGTTTTTCTTATTTAATGTTAAGGAGTAGCAAAAGCAGCATAACAGAGTTTGGAAGCTATTTCCAGACCCAGACCTGAGGAATCGGGGTCGTAATTAATGATGTCCTAAAGCAGCGTTGCGGTGCTTGAGTTTTGGGAACCTGGGTCACGTCGAGGAACTAGAACTGCTCTCAGGGAACTGCTCTTCATGTTTTCGGGTACCTCCTATGGCCAGGCAGAAAGATGACACTGAAAAAAAAGTTATTTGCAGCTGTATTTTTAAGGAAAAAAAAAATAATAAATGAGCACAGTAACGTTTAGAATTACACTTCTTTTGATTTGTACATTTTATTTACATCATATTCCTCAGTCAGAGTGACCACAGCTGGTGCGTTTGCTGTTGAATTTGGTGGTGCCGGCACGTGTGAGGAGACGTTTGAGCCCCTCTACTGGAATGACTCTACGGAGCACTTTATTCTTGCTTTACGGGTGCACGTGGGACTGTTTAGATCAAAGGCAGCTCTTGTATGTGCTGAGAAAGTGGCAGAACATGTCGATAGAGTATTCAGAGGTTCTTTATTGCGGGCGATACTTTCGGCAGCTGCTAACCAATACTCGATACAGATCCTGAACTGAAGTATCCATTTGTTTGTCTGTAAATCCTCAAAGTGGTATTTGTCGCTGTAAGGCGTTGTAACACCCACAGATTTAATTCTGGCTACTTGGATTATTTCTTACGTTTCGCTTTGGTAGTTTAGGAACAAACCAATTCTTTATTTTCCCTCGATGTCGTTCAACAATTTTGTGGGAACAGAACTTGTTTTCTGTGCCGTGCTGCGTTGTTGTCAGATAATTAAAGGGGGAGTGTTAAGAAACCGTTCTGATCAAATGTTATTACCATGGGGGAAAAAAAATGGGAAAAAAAGAAGAAAAAAACCCCGAAATCTATTTTGTCCTTTAATCAATAAATATACGAGTACACCTTGAAACGACTAGATTGCAAACTGAAAGAAACCTAATTCATCGAGGTCTCTATTCCCCCTGTAATCCATATTTTCTTACGAGCAGTGATTTATGACCACTGAGAAGGTTTTGCACAGGTTTTGTAAAAGAGGCTGGAAGAAGTGCTGGCTTTTGTATCTGCACAACATCCTTTTGCGGTCGCGTGCAGAGGGGTTTGCCGCCAGCTGTGGTTTTGCACTTGTCTGTGTTCAACGGTAACTTCACGTACGTGTACAAACACCTACGCAGAAAAAACACCTGGAGAGAAGGCCCTCTCCTTGTGTTTGTTTCTTACACAGTCATAACTGAAAAACCGCCTTTGGAGCGCAGCAGTAGCACGCGTCTTGCAAGGGATGCTTTGAAGGGAAGAGAAAGGGGGTTAAATAGCGGTTCAGAATAACTTTTTTTACGTATTTGACTTATTCGTAATGCAGCCGAACGTTTTGTAAATCAGGTACATTACCGGCGAATTTCTTCACGTGCGTTCCTGCTGGTTTTTTAATCAGAATAAGAAGGTCAACCATGTAGTCTTCCTGGTAAAATAAAGTACAATTTGATTACTTTCTGCTAATGCATAATACCGTTTAATTTGATTTTAGGAGGAGGAAGGTCTCTAATGGAAGGGAAATGGGCCGAATAAATTAGGTGTGCCCTCTTGTATTTAACTCTGTTCATGCAATTGTAAATATTGTTGCTAGTGTCTAAAACAAAGAAATGGCAATACTTGAATTTTGAGAACTATGTATGAAATGTGCAGGCACAAAACCCCTTTCAAATTTGCAGAGTGCCTGAATTTCATTGAGGTATCTAACCGCACTGTGGTATTAAGAAATAGATAAATAATAAAACAAATAAAAGGTAATTCTGAAAGCTGCGGGGACGAGTGATAAAACCCATCACACAAGAACCCAGTGCCCTAGTTGGTGGAGATTCAATTAATTATATGGGTCCTGCGGAAAGATTGATTGTTTCAGATAGCACACAGAAACCCTGCAAAACTTTTTATAGTGTAGAAACACACAGCTCTTCCTTTAGGTGGGTGAAATTGCCTATCCGCACATCTGTACTCTGTTCCTTCCGTAAAAGATGCTCACGATTCTCTAATCATCATAGCTGCCACTTTGCGTATTGTCGCTCGCCTGGTTACCAAAGATTTCCAGTGCTAGAGATTTCGGAGCACCTCCCAGTTTGCAGATACAAAGTCGGTAATCTTTGAATCGAGATTTAACAAAGAAGCATTTGTGTAGTTCCTATGGGAAGTGGCTTAGAGCTGCTCACAGAAAGTTAAGCTTATTACTGTACTTGGTAATGGAGCCACTGACAGGTCTTTTGTTGGATGAGAGTTGGTGCACATCAGATTGTGAAAGATGGAAAGCCTTGTTGGTTTTGGGGTTTGTTTTTTTTTTTTTTTGCTGTCATAGACTTTAAATCTTGAACATCTGATGATATCACATGCGGAATAAAAGCGGCTTTAGATGTATGGGAATAAAAGCGAAAGAACTCAAAATAAAACCAATCAGTCACAGCAATAACATGTGCAGCCACGGTTTAGGGGAGAAAAATCTTCGGATTTTTTTGCTGTCAGCCGGAACCTTGATCTTTTCTGGAACTCAGAGAAGATTATCTCTGCTTTTCAAAGTTTTAATTGATTATGTAAAATATTTTCAAATTCCGCTACACTGAATAGAATACCTTTTAACTCTGTTGATGGTCTCGAGGCAACCTTGATCTGTTTTGGAGATATCGACCTTCACTGTTACGTTCCAGAAAGCTGGGGAAAAAGAAGAAAAAAATCAAGTGTTTGCTTCGTCCATTGCAAATTTTGGATATGTATTGTTGAATTTCTGTCACTCTGAGTGAGGAATGCTGCCGTAGGTGCCCTCTTATCTACACCTGGCCTCTTGTAACTTCCCTAATGTTTTCCTAAGTGCAGCACAGGTATTTCCAACCTCTTGGAAAGTTAAGAACCAGTTAAGGACCAGGCAAGGTATCAGGGTTACCTAGAAACCACTAATAAGCGCTGGTGGCCCCTTGGAAATAAAGGAGGAGAAGAGGGGTCCAGGGATTTGATCACTCCAGTAAGGCGACTCACCTGCGTGGAGTTAGGATGTAGCTTCACCCAGGGGAATGTGGGCTGTGACATCGCGAGCTCTGAGGTGAGACTCTCAAGAAAACTGGGGAATAGGGGATTCCTGGACTGGAAAGTACTCGTGTGTTAAAGCACAGAATCACAGAATGTTCGGGGTTGGAAGGGACCTTGAAAGATCATCTCGTCCAACCCCCCTGCCAGGTCAGGGTCACCTAGAGTAGGTCACGCAAGCAGAGGTGGTTTTGTCTCAGGAACAGGGAGAACAGCAGGTACGGACGTAGGAATGGAAGGGGTAGGGAGTGGCTCTTCAGCAAGGGTCTAGGAGGTGCCCTTTGCATGGGGAAAAGAATACACACACAGGCACGTGCCCTTGTCTTTCTTGTACTCTCCACAGGAATGTTAATTCCCAACCCTATCAGCTTCTCCGTTGCTACCAGAAGTGTAGTATGTGAGAGGGCTTTTAATAAACATGCCCCCTCACCCTCCGAATTTAAACGTACAGTTTAGCATTGTCTCTGATGTAGTTAAATCATTTATTTTCCAGGTGAAGACTGAGAACTAGAAAATGGCGTCAGTTTGCCACGATGACACCCGTGCATCATATTCAAAGGGTTTTCTTAGAATCGTGTGCTTTATATGACAGGTGTTTCTAGAGGTTTGGGAAAACAGTTGCAGAGGGTCTGGTCTGTGTTCTGAAGCCGTGGAACCTGTTGTTGTCCGATGCGTTGTACAACTTGTATCCGCTTAGTTTTAGAGCTTTGTGTAAGAGCAAAGCTGGGTTTTTCCCTTACAAAACCCAAGATTTTGAAAAACACCAAAATTCTAGCCCCTCTGATGCAATTACTGGCAGGAAGAAGATTCCCACGCAGCGGTGGGATGCTGAACTCAGAAATTCACATAAATCGGACAGTTTGCCCAGGTTTTTTTCATTCTTCATTACTGTTGGTTTCATTTGTAGAGGATTTAGCTGCTCCTTCACTTCAAGGTTGCTTGGTACTGAGACCACTTCCGTTTATTAACAACTATCTGGACAAGGGGATCAAGGGCATGCTCAGTAAGTTTGCAGGTGACACGGAGTTCACGGTATCACCTAGGTTGCAAAAGACCTGTAAGATCGTCCAGTCCAACCTTTAGTCATTATCACCCGTAAGATATATCCCTAAGCACCTCATCTATTCACCCTTTAAACACTTCAAGGGATGACAGGGTTCGTGTTGATCTGCTTGCGTGAGGAAAAAGCTTTACAGAAGGGTCTGGACAGGCTGGATTAGATAAATTAGATAAAGCTGAAGAAGACCCAAAGTGTTGGGTCACCACAACCCCCTCCGGAGCCACAGGCTTGGGGAGGAGCGGCTGGAAAACTGTGTGGCAGAAAAGGACCTGAGGGTGTTGGTCAGCAGCCACCAGAATATGAGCCAGCGTGTGCCCAGGTGGCCAAGAAGGCCAACGGCGTCTTGGTCTGTATCAGAAATGCTGTGGCCAGCAGGAGTAGGGGAGGGATAGTCCCTCTGCACTCAGTGCTGGTGAAGCCACGCGTTGAATACTGGGTTCAATTTTGAGCTCTTTGCTACAAGAAAGACATTGAGCTGCTGGAGCACGTCCGGAGAAGGGCAAAGGAGCTGATGAAGGGTCTGGAGAACGTGTCTCATAAGGAGTAGCTGAGGGAGCTGGGGTTGTTCAGCCTGGAGAAAAGGAGGCTCAGAGGAGAGCTTATCAACCTCTGAGAGCAGGTTATAGTGAGGTGGGCCTTGATCTCCTCTCCCTCATAACAAGTGATAGGGTGAGAGGAAATGGCCTCAAGTTGTGCCAGAAGTGATTTAGGTTGGACATTAGGAAATATTTTCTCATAGCAAAGGTTGTCAAGCCCTGGAACAGGCTGCCCAGGGAAGTGTTTGAGTCACCATCCCCGGAGGCGTTTGAAAGAGACGTAGATGCGGCACTGTGGGACGCGGCTTAGTGGTGGGCTTGGCAGTGTTGGCCTTGTGAATGAACTCGATGATCCTAAAGGTCCTTTCCAACCTCAATATTTCTACAGCTCTGCGATTTTAATAATTATCTTTGTGTGGCTAGACGTGGAGACTCTCTACTGTCCTTATATCCTTATCCGGGAAGCTGTAGTATCTGTCCATCTCTATTTTCAGCTTATAGAGGCTTTGCTAACATCAGCTTTACCTTCTCGTTAAGCAAGCATGTAGTTTGTAGAGTAAGCGTTGCTGTTGCCTCTCTGCCGGTTGTGTTGTCGTTTTCAAACTACAGTTTCTCTAATTTGCCATTGCTGCCAGCATATTTGCAAGGAATTGCCTTAGCTTTAGCAGCTTTAAACTGCCTGTTCTTCAGGTATGCCCTGTGCCATCAGTTTTAATTTTTTTTCTTGATGCAAAAGAACTCCCTTCTCAAAAACGTCTTCTTTGTGACGAGGAATAAACTTCGTCTTTTAAGTCGTTCTTTCCTGCTCCATCCTTATGACTTAATTTCAGCTTGCCATATTTGGTACTTACGTTCACCTTTCCCTAGTGCCTGCTTTCCATCTTTCCTCAGTGCAGGAGCAGGCGAAACAGATACCTTCACATTTTATCTGCGATGGCGAGGACAGAAAGCATCTGAGGCTGGGTTGTGGTTCTGCTTGCAAACAGCAGTAGAATAGAAGGTACCTCTAGTTCTGTCTTAAATATTTACATCTGGATTTCATGACTAGAAAATCAGTAATCTGATTAAAACTAGGCACAGTATTTATGGTTTCTGTACGAACTCGTGGGCATGGGACTCTTAAGAAGATTTCAGAAATATGATTTGTGCCATCCAGCATTTGAAATCTGCTTTGTGAGCTTCTTGTGAGTATCAGTGTTGTCCATTTAAAAGTGGAATTAGCTAACAGGCATTTCGAAGCACTTCTGTCTACCCAAATAGCATCTGAGCACCAAGAGAGCAGTATTGATTGATAAAATATTTGTTGCTCTGTCTAGAATCTTTGGCACCAATTCATTGTTCTTGCTGAAGAAAGGATAGGCTAAAATTACATAAAACTTAGTTAGGTGGGAAAAATAACTGCATTTGTGGTGGGGATACATAATATACTCGCAGCCGTTTTATGTAATTATGAAAGTATGGATTGCTCTTACAAAGTGTAAGTAGTCAGAGTGACATTTTAAAGAGAAAACGAAGATTGAAAACAAAAAAAAACCTTTGTAAAACTGATGTGATCCAGAAAGCTCACAAATTGATGTGTTACCCTAATAGTTTAAATAGACAACTAAAAGCTTCTTCCTGGTTTAATTCACGAACAAAGGCAAATTTAGTATAGGAAGACATTAAGTATTAGGAAAAACTCCTTCCGTTGAAAGGAACCTGGGAAATAATTCTCTGTCTATCAAGGTGCAGGAGAGATCTTTTCTGTCCCGTAGGCACAGGTAAGCCTCAGACTGTCTGGCAGCAAATGAAAACGGAAAATTATGCACAAAATACATGTCTGGTTTAGACTCCAGATTAGGCAAGCTGACCTGCAGAGCCACCACTTCAGAAAGAAAAATGGACACAGCCTAATGTAAGAAGCTTTGCAAATGCATTAGCCGGAGAGAAGTCGCCAGGACAGGACTGAAAAATACGAGCAGCAGAGAGAGGGATTTATTTTCTCTGCTTTGTAGAATTTCGCTTCCTGAAGTTTTGCTTTTGGGTATCATAGATGACTAGAATTATTTGGAGCTTATCAAATCCCTCTCAGCCAGCAAAATAAGTAAAAGTGTTAGAACATACGGTGTGAAAAACCAGGCGGTTTTCATGAAAACGACCATGATATTTTGTACCTGGAAAATTCTATTTCCATAGTCCCAGATGTGAGCTGCTCTATACAGGCACGAAACCAGTCATTCGTCCTGCCTGGGTGTTCCTCTGTGGTCTTCAAAACTGACATCTGTTATTTCCTGCAAAGATCTCCTTTAATTTTCAGGCCAAGGCTCCTCCTTTTTCTAAGTCCTACGGAACTGTAGCAAAGCCAAAGATGAAGCGAGTTCTCGCGGTTTTTACATTTGACGGACAAGGCTGCTTTTAAGTGATGGGATTGAAGGAACCCTGGAAATTTTTCTTCTTCAGGTCTTTATGACTGCTCGTCCCTTGCGGTGGTAGCACAGTTCTGAAGCCTTGGCGTAAAAATCCAAGCCTGCCTGCTGTGGTTTCGTGGTTGTGTGTGCAAAGTAGAACGGTAGCTCCATTTCTAGACGTGCAGGATTTTCTAGCCTTGTTCATTCCGGCCCCACTACCACTGCATGACTGGTTTGCACCCAGCCCCTCTTCATGAGGATAATGCCATCTCCTCTATTTCTCTTTTTTCCTGCTTCAGGTAGGAGGGACGAATTACGCGTGTTTTGAGATGCAGAATAACTGTCTACTCAAGGAGTTAGTGAAAAATAAGATTCCATTTTCTCTCTCTTTTGAGAGTAATTTTTGGCTTTATATACCAGAGTAGGTAGAGTCGAGCTTTGTGGAGAAATAAAGGCAGAGACTGAGAGAAAACTTTTGTGGAAGCAAGAGGTATTTAAAGGAAGGTGGAGGAGGGGAAGGAGGAGGAGGCGATACAGAATATATGACATGAATAAAAAAAAAAAAATTAAATTGTGCTTTAACGTGTAATCTACCTTCTCTGCTTTTGAATTTTCTTCCCAGTCTGGTTACCTATGGGTAAGACAGATTCCAAAATTGACTGCTGTCACTTAGTCCCTTTATCTTACTCCTTCCTAGGAGGAAAAAAAGGAATGAAAATTTGATATTTGGGGCTATTTATGTCTCTTTTAACTTACGTAATAGAAGGTATGTGTCCTCTATTGTTACTCGTAGTTTCCAGGTGCTGTTCAAGGAGCTTTGAATGCTTTATGTTCTCTTTGTGTGGGACAAGGCTGATTATGCGTACTGCGAGGTGCAGGATAATTGTCTACTCAAGGAGTTAATGAAGCATAAAGTACAATTACTAAATTCATACGTTGAATTATTTTGCTCTAGCTTTCCTAGGCAGGCAGACCAGAAGAATTGTAGACCTATCCTACACCTTCTAGATCAATACTGTATCACGGACCGTCTGCAATTCAACAGTCTGACCTACTTCACACGTGGCAAAATGGTTTAATGCCATCTCTTGGTCCGAGCGCATACTGTGCAAAGTCTTCTGTAGGTTGGAATCTCAGTGTTTTTTGAAGGGATGTCTTCTGTGTTATATCTGTGAATAGTAAAAAAATACTTCTCTACCTTCCGTAAGGAAATCCTGTGCAGCTACGTGAAAACTGGAAGAGAAGATACAAAAAGAAGCAGTTGAGTGTGAAATATTTTTTGTCATGCTGAAGTGCCTAGAAGATTTTGCTGAAGAATTTTGGGTTTGGTTTTGATGTTCAGTTGTTTGTTTTGTTTGTGGTGTGGTTTTTTTTTTCACAAGCAACTGTCGCAGCGTATGCTAGGGTAAAGCCTAAAACCCTTGAAACAAAGCTTTAAAAACGGAGTTGTAGCTTAACTGGTCAGCAGTGTTTTGATTTCATCGCTTTAATATCTCATAGCCTCCAGGGAATACAAATGTGTTAAATTGAAAAACAGGGTGATGATATTATCAAATAAGCAATCTGGTAATTGTGATGGGAGACTTCCATGAGTGGAACACTTTTCCCGACGTGCAGTGATTCTTCAGCAGATTTCTACCTTGTGATTTAGACAAGTAGAAAAGCGTTTGTTGAACTAGCAAGGGAAAAGACCAATTTCTAGTATTGTAGGAAACATTTTTCTTACAAATAAATGATCTATACTGAGGTAGCAATTTATCTGGCATTGAGGAAAACAAGTGGTTTTCAGGGTTTTTTAGCAGTTGAAAAAATGATTAAAGCTGAACGTCTTCATGCACTCTGCTCACAAACCGACATCAACAGCCCTGTTTACTGCAAACGCAGTTCGGAGGAGCATCCTTGTTCAGGAAAATACCAAAATGCTGGGTGCTGTGGATGGAGGTGCCTTTAAATGCAGGTTTAGCGTATGTGAAAGAAATGCCAGTATTTGCTACATATAAGAATGTTACTACTTATGTACTACTTATGGCGTTTCTTTATTTATTAGTGGTGTTTGTTAATAACCTTCTGTCGGGTGTATCTGAACAATTTATGTACAGAGCTCCAAATTATTTATCATATCCTCACGACTTTTTTTTTTTTAATTTTATTAATTTTGTTGTTATAAAGCGCAGCCCAAGCACTGGGCAGGTACTAGGAATGTTTACATCTTAGGTCAGGTAACGGAGAAACATGGTGTGTGTGCTAGTGCGATTATCAGCTTGCACATTTTTGAGTATAATCCAAGGTAGAAGGAAACTGAAAGAGTTGGCAAGAAACAGGATGCCTTTAACTGAGTAGCTGACACGTTAATTTCGTACCTCGATTTTTGTTTCAGAGAAGGTTGGTTTTGATGTGTGGCAGATGGGGGATTTTTTTTCAAAGTAGAGGGTAGCTATTTTCAACAAGCGACGCAGTTTTCAATGCATATCTTATCAAATATTCTCTATAAATGCACCCAGTTTGTAATTGATATCTATTTTGTCATGACTCACTCGTATCAATCGTAAGTGGAACGCGGCATGGCAAAATTGTCAGGATAACATCATCACATCACCCTTTACAAAAAACACCCTACAGCATTTTTAGAATGAAAATATGTACGGACTAGGTAATCCTTCCCCCTCCTACCCATGCAAGCATGCGCGCTGCATACAGAGTCACCCGAGGGATATCTCTGTAGAATCACAAAACCTACCCGCACAGATATGTCCTTGGACATTTTGTTCCATGTGCTCATGGAATACATACATCCATCTTCCCACACTGCCTTGTGAAAGCTAAAATTCCCCTTTCTTCCTCTGTCGTGCTTAACCAAGACAACCAACCCGTCCCACTGATGATTTAACCCTTATTTTGATCGTGCCGCGTGCAGACCGTCTGTTTCAGTTGCTACTCGTATTCCCACGTAGGAGAAATATTCTCTGCTTTCTCCCGTAGGTTGTACTGGGAAATATTTAATTCATTATTCTGAATGTCGCTCGTGGTTTTGTTTCTTGCTGTGGGGATAATAGAGCCTGAACTAGGGAGCAAGACAGAGACTTAAATAAGCAGTGTGTCAGCAAACGAGGGCAATACAGAAGTTAGCTGCTTGGCACCGGCGGCTATTTCAAAAGCATATAGAGCGATCCTGTAGGCAGCATACTGTTTATTCCTGTGCTGGAGATTTGCTTCTAGCCTTTCTGCGTTTTGATCTAGATGTTTGACCAACTTCTACCGTGAAGCTTGTATGTGCTGCTAGTACCAGTGCTGTCAGTGGTATAGGCTGCAATCCTATGGGCTGTCCTTACTTCGCTATCCTCAGTGCAGTAGCAGTTTGTTTTGTTCAGGTAGTTGTTTATGGAAACCGTGGGTGGCGTGCACATCCAACAGTACCTTGAAAGCCGCAGAAATAGCCTCTCACTTCAGCCGTGCTAGCGTTCTAGTTTTCGGAAGCGAAGAACTGATCTGTAATTCCAACCGATCGCCTACAAACCTGGAAAAGTTGGGGTTACGTCAATACAAAATAACACGTAAAGCAGCGCTGTTTGCCACGTTGCCGCGCAGTTTGTAACGTGAAAGGGGAGAAAAGCTGGAGAGGCCGAGCTGAGATGCTTCCTAGGACAGTCTCTGGCATATCAGGGAATGACACGACTTCAGAGGAGTCAGGCTGTTCTCCAAGGTAACCCAAGAATAGCTGCACCGTCTGTACCTCGTGTACTGGGTTTTCAGATTTCTCGTGAGACAGCTGGCAGCGTGCCGCAACAGCCTGATGCCAAAAGTAAATGGCTCATCATCCCTAAACACCCTTGCGCATCAGCTACAGAGGTGTGCAGAAATCCTTCAAGAACAGAAATCTGATCACGAGGCCGAGGCATCTTTTTTCAATTAGATTAATCACTGAACTTTATCAGTCGTCTCCGTGCTGCCACCAGAATTTGCGATAAACCTGCCTCACATGGATAAACCAAGTTCCGTGTGAAACTGGGGTGCAGCGGTTTGTTTTTTCAGTCGTTTCCTTTTTGACGCTTTCGGTTTAAAATTGTCCACGTGGTCAAGAAAAAAAAAAAAAAAAAGACTCC
>WEIS01085428.1:0-18824 GCA_013389965.1 Todus mexicanus
CTGCCCAGCCTGTAGTTGTGCTTTGGATTGCCTCGACTGAACTTCAAGAGGTTGGCATGGGCCTGCCTCTCAAGCCTTCAAGTTCCCTCTGGATGGCAACCCCTCCCTCCAGAGTATCAACCACACCACATAGCTTGGTGTCATCTGCAAACTTGATGAGGGTGCACTCAGTTTCACTGTCCATGTTACTAAAGATGTTAAACAGCACCAGTTCCAGTATCAATCCCTGAGGAATACACTTGTCACTGGTCTCCACTTGGACATCAACCCAGTGACCGTAACTATTAGAGCGTGACCAACCAGCCAATTCTTATCCGCTGAGTGGTCCATCCATCAATTCCATGTCTCTCCAATTTAGAGATCAGGCTGTTGTGTAGGACAGTGTGAAATGCTTTGTCCAAGCCCAAGTAGACGATATCAGCTGCTTTTCTCTTACCTACCCGCACCATAACTCCACTGTAAAAGGCCACCAATTTGTCAGGCATGATTTGCCCTTGGTGAAGTCATGTTGGTTGCCACCACTCACCTCCTCATTTTCCACGTGCCTTGGCATAGTTTCCAGAAGCATCTGTTCCATCATCTTGCTAGGCACAGAGGTGAGAATAACTAGCCTGTAGTTTCCTCAGTCTTCCTTTTTTTTCCATTTTTGAAAATCAGGGGTTTCTTTCCTCTTTTCCAGGCAGTGGGAACTTCACCAGACTGCTGTGACTTTTCAAATACAATGGAAAGTGCTTATCAACTTCATCCATCAGCTCCCTCAGAATATATATCCACAAAATAAATGTGCAAATTAGATGTAATGACCAATGTCATATGAGATAAGGTAACGAAAGAAGATGTATGTTCATTAAGATGATTTCAAATAGAATAAACAAGTATCATATAAAAGTGCTTTACATATTCTAGCACACACTGAGCTTGTTCTAGTCCATCCTGCTGTTCTAGCCTCTAACACATCATTATTTATTATTGCATTAATGTAACATTTTACTCTGCAGATGGGCAACAGCAATAAACTCATGAAACTGCACCAATCAGTTTTACAAAACCTTCTAAGAAAACAAATACTCTGTATAAGGAACAGTTGTTCATTGAGAAGGTATGGTTTGCATTCCTTGCTTCTAGATTTATAATTGTGCATATGGCTCTCCAGAGGAAATGTTATTTAAGTGTGTCACTCATCAAGTAATCCAGACGGTTTTGTCTGGCTGTGCTCTCTTCATTAAGTTTCATTCCACTAACTTTTATGGTATATATAAATCTTCCCAGTGATGACTTATTTCCATACCATGGATCAAAAATATTAAATAGCACTAGTTCAGGCCCTGTGGAACCAGTGTGAAATACTCTCATGTGATTTTTTCAGCGGACAGCTGTAGAGATTTGACAATTACCTAGTTTTTAATTAATTTACTGATGACCAATGCATTCTCCAGTACCTGTAATCCACGAAAGTTACAACAGATTCAGTTTAAGAAAACATCGTGTTCCCTTTTTTATCAATGAAATGTGACTCATTCTTGCAGAAACAATGACAGAACTTACTGTAACTCTTCTTCACATATGTTTACAATTTGAAGTAATCTACATTTCATAATGCGTAATACCTGAAACAATGCCTAGTAAAAAGTAAGAGAGCAAGTTAAGTTCTGGACACTACTCAATATTAGGACTATTTTGCCATAAAGAGGTAGTCTTTAGCTATATGAGTAATCTGGGTACAAGCCAAGATGGTATCTGAATTCTTAAAGAGCACTAGTATCTTTGTTTGCGCCTTCTCCTTCCCTGTTGTCTGAGGAGTTAGTTATATCACAGTAGCTTGAAAAGTAATTACAAATAAAGATTTACTGAATTACGTCTTTCATCATTTCTCATCAGTTATATTTGCTCTAGAGTAATTGGTAACTATGATTTAAGTAGGTGTGTTCTGTATTTAATTTAAGTCAACATAGTTGACTAACTGAAGGATAGGCATATTTCTAAGGTATTAATAAATTTGTTTCACTTTTACTTCCTCTGTCCAGTTTTATTTCTTAGACCTGTGTCATAATTATGCAGCTATGCAGATATTGCTAGTTATGGTAAAATGGTCATTTAAAAAATGTTCCAATAACCAATTCAGTATTCGGAATCTGTGCAGAACAAGGGAATTTGAAGGTTTAGTTTCTGATTTTAGAAAAGAAACATGATTTTTTTATATTACTATCATCTACTAATTCTTACTTTAGATCCTTAATCATGTGAGTATAACATGAATAAAATTCAAGATTCTAGTAATTCTTATATGTATTTAAATATTGATCACTGTCAGCTACAGTAAGTCTAATAAGGTGACACTTTTCTGGAGCAGAGATTTGATGTGAAATCCAACTCATAACCCTTCTGTACACCAAGGCTGTTTAAATCTTCATATACTACACACACTCTGTTTTTCTGCTAGAGAAGCTACCTTTTCTCTGTATGCAGTATAGCTAAAGACAGAGAAATCACTTACCAGTTACCATTCTGGGCACAACAGACTCAAAGAAAAGTAATTTAACATATTATCAACTAAAAATAGGGTAGGAAGGAACAAATTCCATAAAGCAGGAAGGAGAAAACTGCAAAAAATTAAATACCTTCTGCCCCTCTTCTTCCTAGGTTCATCTTCACTGCTTCGCTCCCGATTCCTCTACACCCTCATCCACCCCCAGCAGCGCAGGTGGATGGGGAATGGGNCGGCACCCGCACTCAGTGCAGTTACAGAGTGGAACCAGGGACATGTGTCCTGTGAGGAGTACAGGGATGCTGCCCAGTGCCGAGGCACAGCTGGAGTTGAACTTGGCAAGGGATGCAGAGAATAGTAAGATGGGCTTCTACAGATATATCAACCAGAAAAGGAGGATCAAAGAAAGTGTACCCCCACAGATGAACACGACTAGCTAACTGGTAACAGCAGATGAGGAGAAGGCTGAGGTACTTAACAACACTTTTGTCTCAGACTTCCTGTCTTCCCACCCCTTTTAAGTGGATGGACCTAAAGGCAGGTGCCCCACCCCTGGAAACATTTAAGGTCAGGTTGGATGGGACTTTGAGCAACCTGATCTAGGTCAAGATGTCCCTATTCATTGCAGGGGGTTGGACTAAGTGACCTTCCAACCCAAACCACTCCATGATTCTATGATAGGTAATTTTGATAGATAATATTTTGTTACTTAATAGAATTTAGGTATCTTTATGATTCTTTTATCTTTAAGCTAAGAAATGCAAAAGAAACCACTTTCTTTGAACAAAGAAAGATCCCTGTTAAATAGTATTCCAGTATGGCTTTAGAAACTCTTTACATTTTAAATCTTTTTGACACCCTCTTAAAATAATCTGGTTATTGGTAGTGTATAATTGCATCAGTCTTCCATCAGTTTTTACTTACACTGCTGCAGTTCACTGGAATGAAATGGATTATATGTGATCATTCAGAACTGATAGATGTATGCCATATTGGGAGGTAAATTACCTTAGTCATATTTTTAACCTTGGTGAGAGCCTTAGAAATGGTGCAACTTGAATTATGCAATTATTGAAACTCAACATTGGAAACAGCTCATTGTTTACACCTGTAAACATTACTGGCTTATTTGAATTTTGTTTGCAGCTCTGAAGTGCCTGTGAAAGTTTCGAGACTCTTACTCTTATCATTTATTTACTGGTTTTAATGGTTTCATTAATTTCATTAATTTATTCATTTCATATCCCCTTTTTTTTTTTTAATCAGATGCATCTGGTACATTTTGAACTTGATTAAATGAGAAAGTTGAAAAGGCATATCATATCGGAAGATGTTCCATTGCTTTTATTTAGTATTTCCAGATTGGACATATTTATCTGTATTAGCGAAAATGATCATCCCAGTGAAGCAGCTGTTGACATCTGATTTCAGATAGAATTGTATTTCATTCAAACAGTGGTCTTTGGCAAAGAGATGATATTTTCTACTCCTACTACACAGCAGAAAAGAGTGCTTTATGTGCAATTTTTTTCTGGAAAAATTAATCTAATCTTGATTTTACGGTTCCGTTAGATTAGACCTGAGACATCTGTGGTAATGCTTTGTTAATCTGTGAGCATAAAAGATTATGAATATAAACTTTGTATTTGCACAGACATTCTGTTACAAAACTATGACTAATTACAACTTTCTTTGGCGTTTCAATGTAAGTTCCACTAACTTTGTAAAATCCTTTAACCTACCCATAGAAATTAAATGAGTAGAAAGACTAGAAAATATGCACCCAAAAATCTAAAAAATATTTAAATTTAAATTCAAACAAGATAGTAAGAGTAAATAACAGGGTGCTTTGAGGAGGAAAATTTTTATGGGGAAATCTACCAGAATTTTTTAGATTAGCATTCTGTCTATATTACCTGCATTTTCATTTTAGACTTGCATTCTTGTAACAATCAGATTTAGAATCACAATTCAACCCTACAAATTAGAAGCCAAATTTGAATATTACTGATATGAACCATATTCCTTTTGAATTTGATTTTATCCTTCCTTCAAATTTACTAATACAGAAACAGTCTTCATTAAGTTAGGCAGACAGTGATACTAATAAGCTGTATAATATTTGAAAAATGCTTATTGATACATTATTCTGATATCCTGATATTAGAAAAATTAGAATAACTTTGGGTTGATTCTGAACTGGTTAGGCCTTGATGTTATCAAGACTTCCATTCTCTTTTCTAGTAGACTTCAAGACTCATACTGAATAAGCACCTTTGATAAAGTATAATGAATTCTCATACTGGATATTAAATAAGTTTAGTGACTTTAATTATTGATTTTATAGCATATAATTCAATTTAATATACTTGAAGTTATTTGGCTAATTGAAGTTAGCTGGAAATACTGAAATAAATTATGGAATACTGTGTAGATTTAAAAAAAAGGCAACAAAACTGACTTGCAGTGCTCTCTGAAACAAAAGTGGACAATTATTTGCTAATTACAAGCTAAACAAGATGTCAAAAATGCTTCTGAAGGATTCCTAAATTATCCTATCTATTTTATTCTTTTTAGTATAAACGTAATTCATATTTCTGTTTAAAAAACTGAATGGAGAGTGTCTTGGCCGTTTAAAATTTTGATTTATGTTGAAAAAATGGGGGATGGACATAGATGGACTGAGAAGACAGTGCACAGTAAGTGAGAAAACCTAGGAAGACTGGTAGTGGCAGTTTGTGTATGCTTTTCACATGTTTGTGTGGACAGAAGATTAAATAAATATTCTGATTTAATACACCATCCTGTCTGAGAATAATCTCAATGCCATTTTTAAGATCTTATTCCTAAGCTACACGGAAACAGAAGACACCTTTGTTGGATCGGTTTGGCGGGAGCGTGACGTTTCCAGAGATGGAAGTGGTTCTGATCATATGGGCTCTAGGTGTCATTACTCACAGACCAGACCTACTTTTTAGAATGTAGTAAGCATATGTGTGTGAAAGCACATACAGGCTCACAGTGATGTTATTTAACATCAATTTGAGCTACATCACCTTGTAAGCCCTTGTTATGATTTTATAACATTTCTGATATTGGTTATTATCCATAAAATGCACTGTGGCTGCTTGTTGAAGAACTAAAGAATTTGTTTACATTTCACAGCCTTTCAACCCCAGAGAGAATTGTGAATTTGAACCAATCTGTTTCCCATCAGCACTGTTAATCCTTAAAACTGTATATGGATGCCCTTTAGCAGCCCTCCAAAATCCTAAATATTAGCAGTGGGAGAGAGATCTGACACAGGTCTTTCTGAAGCAGGCTCAGCGCCAGCATGAAAGCTGTAGCCTAAGGCTAAGCAGTTTTAGAACACCTTGGTCTCTGGACAAGCCACTACTGCTGAAAATTTACCTTGCTTTCTTTCACATTCACCCAGAATAACAGGGATTTCTCAACCTTGCCAATGTTTTTCTTCTATTTTGCAAGCCTGTTAAATGGCTCATCAGGTTGCAAAATTCCTGTAATAGTTAAAATAATGTTTTAGGTTTTAGCGAATATTTGATAGATAAAAATTTGCAGTGGTGCATCAGCCAGCAGCTCTCCACAGTTTAATAAACATGACTTCACTGATTGCTGAGACACTTTTACAATATTGAACATGGAGTAGCAATAATCTGTAAAAAGTACCCAGTTACTATTTGTGAAAATTGTAGTGTACACAATGCAATATGAAATGCCTTTTTCTCCCCTGTGTTGACTACAGGTTTGCTAGTAATCCCCATGTCTTTCTGCATAGCCTCTGAACTTCAGAAATCATTAGCAATCTGTTAGTGGCAATTAGCATAAGACCAAATCAGTGGGTGACAAAGAGTTGTTACTTCTACAGGGAATTATCCTGTAGCTTTTATTTCTAGCAAAATCTTCTACAAACTTTTAATGTCTCTCTACATGGGATTGCACTGTCATTTCAGAAAGCTGGCTTGGAATATCAGAGGCCAAGGCTGTGACCCATGACAATATGCCATCATGAGCAGACCAGAAGTGAACTGTTAATGATATTACTGTCCAAACCAAAGTCAAAATTGAATGTTAGGGATGTTTTTTCAGCTTTATACTTGATTATTCTTTTAGTTATTGAAGCCTTGCTGAGATTCAGAAATGATTTTTTGCATGCTTTGAGCTTCCCTATGTTCATAGACAAAAGCTTTAAGGGCCTGACACAGTGTTCCTTCAAAATTGTCTGAGGATGCTGAGTGCAACTACTCGCAAAGAGGACAGCTTGTTTATTTATTCATTAAAAAAATATTCTTATGCTTTGAAATTGGGTATACTGCACTTTTCTGTGATAGCTTACTGTTTATTCTAACAAATGCCTGGGTTTTTTTCCATTTCATCTTCCACTTTGAAAATGTACTCAAATGTTTTCTGAAATTACCATCTCATTAGAACTTTGGCAGGTAAAAAAGTAAAGTGTTGCTACAGTTCTGTTCTAGTGGCATAATGCAAGGTATCGCTATAAGTCAGAAGAAATTGGTCAGTTTAATCCATCAGTATTATGATTCTAAAGTGGCAGATTTTGAAATGTTCTAATTACCTTACCCATATGTTTAAATATTTCTTGGCTTTAGGCCAGAACAAAATACATTGCAACTGAAATACTACTGAAGAGAATGAACTTCATATTCTTCATATAAAACCTGAGCCACTGATAGTGATAATTTAAATTCCATCTCTGTCAACTGACAGTCCATCGAAATTATTTAGGAGTAGAGTCTGTCAACCTCTATGTAGACCTGAAGTATATACAGGAATAAAATAAAAGACTGATCTTTCCCTACCACTTGCGAAGTCAGTATTAAGTCTAGAAACATCTGCCTTTCCTAGAATCAGGAATTCTTCTATACTACTACTATTACCTAAATTTCCCCATAGATCCTACTAAGTCCAAATAATAGAAAAATGAAGGCAAAGACCTATTTGATCAGGGGAGGGAACATGCTATATTCTTTCAATATGCAGAAACAGAAACCCACTTAAATTAGCATAGGAATATTCAGGAATGTTTTAGAAACACAATGTTGTTTAACCAAACATATAAAAATAGAATTACCACTTAGTTATGAAGTCTCATGTTCTATATTAGTAAGAAATGTTTTGAAAACTATTTCATGTTTGTGTTTTGTTATTACAATGTAAATCAACTTTATTGAAATGCAAATAAGATTTTCTTAAGAAACAACATAAAATAAAGCTTAAGTTGGTAGCAGTGTTATTTCTTCTGTTTGAAACTGTACTAACTAGACCTCATGAGGATTGGAATTTTTTTGATAATTTTACTTGGGCACTTTTTCCTCCAGCAATAGCCATTGATGCAAGAATGAGATTTTTAATTCAACGACCACTATGTAAAAAGTGAACAGAATTATACTACTTTGACCTTTTAGTATTCGTTGTTTTAATGGGTGCTTCTGTATCCTGCTTCCATGGCTCTTACAATCCCTGAGGATGAAAGAGAAGATGGTCAACCAATCAAAACACGTCACACTAAAAAAGTTAGAGTGCATATAAAGGCTTTATGGGATATTCATCTCCTAGATAGTCATCTTAAAGAAAATGGAAAAATCGCACATACTCTCATTAAAAAGGCTGTTCACAATTTTGTTGGAAAAGGTTCCTTGCAAATTAAAACACTATCTTGCAAGAAACATATTCATTATAATGGAAATATTAATGTGATGTGTTTGAAGAAAAAAACCACATACAGAGAAGAAGCAAAAAAGAAATGTTGAAGTTTGCAAAACATGAAATGAAAAAGTGAATCTCGAAAGCTTGATGTCACGGTGGTTGAAAAAGCCCTTTTAAGAGTGGCCTTCCTGTCAGGTCGAAACACAATTAAAGCTTACCTTGTATTTATGGTGTTACTCTGTTACTGCAATGTAAGGAAGACTATTTTATTACTATGTACCTCAGGTTAAATGCTTTTGGGGTTTTTTTTAATACATTAGTAACAAGACAAGTGTTACTTTTGAGAATCATTTTTGTTTCAGCTTAAGGCAGACATTTAAAATAAATCAGATTAAATATATTTAGAAAGGGCCTGGTTTTATTCATTGACAGGCAAAGTAGTTCAGATTATGAGTTTAGATACAGATACCAACATTTCAGGCATTAAAATTAGGCCTGAAAAATTAGACAGGATGAATCCTAATTTTTAATGCCTACATTTAGAAGATTAGAGCAGAGATCATCTAGCCTAGCTATATTTTCATTCATACATTTTACTATACCAAATACTAGGGGGTTTACCCATTACTTTCACTGGAGATGTGTTTCAGAACCTTTCTGCTCTAATGGATACAAGGCTTTCTTTTTATGTGCTACCTATACTTTTTCTTAACCAAATTTACTCAGTAAATTTTTGTGTCAGTACTGTCTTTGCTTTCCTCAAATGAAATATGAACACATGAAAAGCCTTTATCCAGGTCAGCAGTCTTTTCTCTTTCTGTCTCTAATGCTTAAACATACTCTGAATTATCCTTCTGTTGTACTTTAGGTGCAATTCACCAAAGCCACTCAACAATGGTGATGTCATCGTCTTAGAGCATTATCAATAAATAATTTTTGTGAATGTAAATTCTTCTAAGTGTTCTAATAAGTGCTATCATTGTCTTTCAAAATAGGCTGGATTTAGTTCACCATATTTCACACAAGTTTCTCAAAACACTTTTCCAGATTCAGAAAAAAACTAATCAGTCAGTTTAGTATACTACTTCTCCTGAAAATTTAAAACTGAAGGGAAAATTGTGCATCTAACATACAGCCAAGAATTTACTGTATTTCTTTAAATAAGCTTTTGTTTGAATGTCCTTTCATTGTGTTCTACCATTCTATGAGAATAGTGCTGGATCACAGTAAATATGGTATTGTCATCAATACCAGGAGTCCCCCGGCTCTGCAGTGCCCTGGGGTCACAGGACCTGGGATCTGATCTGCTTGATGACGACTGCTTTGCCTGCCTGGGAGTGGGTGACTCTTGCCTTCCCAGGGTACACTGAGATTGTGTGATCAGTGGTGTGGCTCCATAGCATCCAGAAATAAACCTAAGTGAGCCCAAGACTGAGGATGAAGAAAATTCCTCTATGAGCATCAGATTCCACTTACTGAAGCCCTGAGGATGCTGAAAGCTTGTAATCCTCCTCTTCTCTTCAGGGAGAGTGAAACTGTGAGAGATGAGTATTAACACCAGCAAAAAGGGATAGATATTAATAAAGTGTCTGGCTTAATCATTTTAGGACTACTATTATCTCCTTTCTATATGAGTTTGTGTTATAATTATTAGTGTTATTGCAACTAGACTGTTGGTAACTGTTCCTTATATTTTCATTAGACTGATTACATTTGCTAACAAATATTTGGCTCCATATGGAAGGTTTGCTCTGTTTTTTCTCATATCAAGCTAAATTTAACGGTACTTCTTATTCATAAACCACATACACCTATTGGAGTAAGAAAAGTCAGCCTTCGCCAGCTATATTCTTTCCAAGTAGAGTAGTTACTGTGTTCCCCAACAAATCACATGCTCTTTTTGTAGACTTCATCTACTATTGATTTAAATTGGCAGGATACCGTGAAACAATCATCTCTCTTCTCTTAACTTCAGTTGGAACCACAGGTAACAAGGAAGAAATATATAGACTTAAGGGAAAACATTTCAAGTATTGTGTGTATGAGATGCATATACATGTATTCTATTTGTCAAAGAGCTACAGTTACATTACAGTTCATAACCACTTACAGTTAATAAGCACCCTAAGAATCTCTCTCTTATATGTAAGGGGCAAAAAAGTACAAAGAGTTTATTCTAGGCCATGAAGAAATAAAATAAAATAAAATAAAATAAAATAAAATAAAATAAAATGTGAAATTGCATAACATAATGTAACTTCAGTTTGTAGCAGTAAACAGTTCTTATGTTTGGCCTTCCTTGCAAAGTAGAGTATACAGATCTGTGAATAAGAAGAAACTAATTAATGCAGCAAAACACCAGAACATAAAAAAGGTATTCTTCAACTGTATTATAATGCATGAGCTGCTTAGTCTAAAGTCAGGCTGGACTTCTACGCTTTTAATGGAATATAAGTTCAGCTAACTTTTTTTATTCAATAGTACGTATAAATCCAGCTTTCTTTTTTCTCTCCTTTATCTTAATGTGACTGTAGCACAGATCAAAGCTCTCATAAAAGATCAGTGCAGTTCCCTGAAAGGGGAAGTAAAAAGAACCATCTGCCCAAGCCCCTGTTTTCCATCTGAAATTCATTGGCAATTACTAGTATCATAGGTTCTTTGAGTCAAGCTTCAGACTAGGGTTTGATTTTTGAAATTTGCCTCTGTATTCCTCACAACAATACTTTATGTCAAAGTAACTCACAGATGGTACAGCAATGCTTTTATATTCCTGTAGTGCCAACTTAGAGCCAAAATTGACCTTCTGAAAAGTTATGGACCTATGTTTGAAATTTATTATAACCGAAATTCTTTGCCAGCTCCATTAAGTTCTTTAAATCAGGTCCATAATTAAAGTCAAAGTCATGTTTCCACATACTTTCAGGGACTGCCAGTGATTTCTCCCCCTGTGAGTTAGTGGTTACAACATAGATTTGTGCTTTTCAGAATTACTGCATTAGAGGTGGTCATGTATATATTGACTTTATGTCTAAATGGAAGAATTGAAGGCTATTATACTTATTAAAATGTAGTGGAAGAAATGACTAGTCTTTCACAGAACTTATGCTTTTATTATCTCATCACCTTTTACAAAGTATATTCTTAAAATGTGAAGTGTCTCTGTGCCAGGTTATTACTGCTGTTATAACAGCCATCACAAATTACATTCAATTACTAAGTAGGAAGAGGGACATATATGACCTTTAATGGACCTTTGGTCCATTCAAACCCCAAATATTCTATGATTTCTATGATTCTATGATTATCCTCTTGCATGTTCTGTATCTTTGGCTGTGTCCTCTAAATTTATGCTTTAGATATCTAGATTTAATATGATATTTCTCAGAGACCACAGAATATGGTTAGCCCATGTCTACTACTCTACAAAGATAGAGAAATAAACCCCACTTATTATATTTGTTAAACACTGAAGCTTTAATACTTACCTCTAGATAATATAAGTAAATATTTTTAATTAAGAAGTAATTTAAAAAATTTTTTTCAGCCAAAATAGTGTTTTGAGTAGGTAGTTGCTGAATGATACCCGAACTTTCAGCAGTTGAAAACATAGTTGAAGATGTTACATACTGACTCTAAAAGTTAGCAGTGTAGTTGGCTAATGTACATTGTAGTGACAGCATGAGTTTTCCTGTGATCATCGTTGCTGAGATTACTCCACATCATTGTGTTTCTAGGCTGGATATTAGCTAGTTTTGTCTTTTACAATTACAGCTGAACTTGAGGAATGACAAGTTTGGTTATGCCAATAAAACCAAAGTATTTTTATCTTTTTCCAGAGTGTTGATGGCTTTGATTACAATTTAATTTTTAACTTGATTATGTTCTTGCATAAATGGGGTTACATTAAGGATACTACATCAAAATAAGCCATCAGAACATGTTCCATGATGTCTGTCTCCCTTTCGAAGTCAAAGAATGTTTTTTAGTCAAATAGATTTCTGTAGTATATGTAATACCTAATTTAGAACTTAATCTTTTTAATAGTTCATATGGGATAAACCCTGTGATAAAATCTGATGAAAAGACTTTCAAAACTATTCATTCTAATATGCAGGAGGAAAAGAGAACATGAAAAGGATACATTGAATCAAATTTAGACATTAACTGCTCTAAAATCTTTCCTCGCCCTTCCTTCCCATGCCTTTTTCTACAATGTTCTTCATTGGCACTCTTGATCAAAAAGGACAGGTTTAGGACAGAGATGATTGTTTATGGAACATTAATTCTTTATTGATTGTTCAGCCAGCCAAGATGAAAATATAACTGAAGAGAATTAGCACCCACTCTCCTGAGTGAGTGACCTGCTGTCATGGATGATCATTAAAAATCTAAACAAAAAAAAATCTAGTGCTTCATGTGTTCAGCATCTTTCAGTGTTCTTAAATGTGTTAATAATGACAGAATCACAGAATAGTAGAGATTGAAAGGGACCTCTGGAGGCTATCTAGTCCAACCTCTATTACGTAAAAAAAACTCTGGTAATAGTACTTCTGCAATGATTAATCCGGGTTTAAATTCATCAACAAATGTTGCGTTTTTCCACCTGAATTAAGATTATTTTATCTATAAATAAATACTTTACAGTAACTTATGTTTGCTTCTAATTTATTGTAGTTAAAATTCTTCAAACTTGCTAATGCTTTCCTATAAAATTGAAATTATTTTATGCTTTTTATTAATTTCAACTACTAATTTTAATACATTAATAATTAAACTTAATAAATTATCAATAGAAACTAATTAAAAGTGATACATTATCTGCAGGTTTTTAAAAAAAGCTCTGAGAATTTAACTATTCTGTAACTGTATGTAATACTATGGAATAGGTTTAAAAGGCTGTCCTGTTCTATTAAATTGTGTGTTTGATTTTTAAAAGAAATACCTCACAATCTCTTCATACAGGTGTGAAGACACTATCTGCCCAGAAGAAAAGAGGACTGATAGGGTAATAACTCCTGTGGTTTTGGCATTGATTGTCTAAATCTCATAGCTGTTCTGTTAAACAAACCTTTGTTTTGAAAGATTATTATAGTTCAGTCATTCCTGAAAATGGAAGTTTCGTACCAGTATTCCCATTGGTAGGTAGCAATGCAAGACAAAAAAATGTTGTGAAACTCTAGCCATCATGAAAGAATCGGGCTTTTCATGTCAAATATCAAAATTTCTTTAATCCAAACCATACATGATCAATAGCTTTGATAGAAGTTATACTTCTTAAAGATAGGCGGTTATCAAATCTTCCATTCTTAGTTAAAACATAATTATGATAAACATGAAGAGAAAATACGTTATTAGACAAGGAAATCTAACATAGGATTTTGAACTGACATACAATTTTTAGTTTAAGTTTACATGAAAAGATATCCATTTGATTTTCCTCACATAACATTTTTTTTTCTAAGCACAATAAGTGGAAAAAAACCCCATCTAATTAAATTCCTAGAGGAAAAAGTTACATTGATTTTTTTAAGTTGTTAATGAGAACCTAGTAAGTGCCACATCATGCTCTTTACCAGGTCCAGAAATGTTAAATGTTTTACAGCCTTTATTTCTCGTAGGATTGCAGGCTGAGGCATTATATCTTGATTTCTGAATTAGTTTATTGATTTCTACTTCAGTTCATTTTAAAACTCTATTTCTGTTTACTCTCTCGAGGATCAAATGTTTTCATCCAGGATCTAAAAAATATTAATGTTAAAGGGCATGACAATCTGTTTTACTACACCAATATGTATCTGTTATGTCCTATCCATACCCTATATAGGAGGCAGATATCTCTATGTAACAAAATATTGTATGATTACATAATAACATTGAATTACTTTAAGTTAAGCAATAATGTAAACCAAATATTGGTTTGAAATTCATATAGAGTTGCTCCATGTAATTTACATTCAATACTATGTAGAATATGATATGAAATATCTACTTGATTAATGTTTCTTGAGAACATTATTTCTAATGATGGTCAAAGTTTTAATGAATTAATTTGACCATCATTATGGGTAATGTGCTGGAGACACATTAATCTAAGTGATATCATATCATATGCAGACCTAATTCCTCTGAATGGGAATTTGGCAAATTAATTCTGGTTCCAATATGGAAAATTAATTGATACCCAGTTTCAAATCAAACAATGAATATAGTCTGGCATACCTTTTTCTGTTAAGAGTGTATCAATTCAGGGGGGATATTTTTCACAAATAATACAGCTATGTTCCTTCAAGTGTACAAGTGTAAGGAAATGTATGAGGCTATGAATTTTAATGTAAAAGAAATTATTCTTTCACTAGAACTGAAAAAAGTCTGCAGATTACAAAAGATAATCATGTCTCTAATTATGCAACAGTTTCTAAATCATAAATAATGCTGCATGTGTGGTATTCAAACCAGAAAATAATAACCTGATTTAGAAGTGTCTCATGAATTAATGGTCTAGCACAAAGTTCTGCTTCTGTTCTTTCCAGCAGATTGAGATGTTTCACCTAGTAGCTAGCTAGCTGTATGTTAGATTTCCCAAGTTCACAGTCATTATAGGCTTTCATCTCATCATATTGTATCCTAGCTTCACAGGTTCCTTAGACAAGAGCAAAAATACTTACAGAGCACTGCTAACTATATACAACAGCCATTTTTTTCTTTAAAAGAACGCACAATATTATAACTGATTTACACTATATTCCAGTTTACTTTCCTTTTTGAAACAAATTATAAGACATATGTCCTTTACAAAACTTAACAGTATGGCAGGATTATGTTGTTATTATTGTTACTTTAGTTTATATAAAATCATACTCGAATAATGGAGTTGTTAGAACACATATGACAGGAACAAGAAACTATTAGGAGTTTTGCATGTAATTTTGTGTGGTTGTGAGCCTAGACAATTTATAACAGCCATCGGAGTAGGCTGAGCATTTTCTACCTTGTTCTTTATCGAGCTCCATATGTGGAGCATGTAATGGGAAATTAAAGTTCATTATACCGAAGGAGGGAAAACCTTCCTACTTCAAATAAATTTTAAACACCAATAACTCTGTTGACTCCATCATAATCAATTGCTAATTGGTTTTTTTAATGGAGTCATTCTCCCATATGGAGAATTGGCAGAAGGTCGAAAATCCAGTTTCAGAGAAGCTTATCAGAAGGACATGAATGAGAAAGAAGCCAGACAGGATGATCAAGCCAGATCTCAAGAGCCTCTGTGCTTCTGTTTTATTTTCTGGTTTACTGTACCATCAATGACAAGAGCTACTGCTGTAAATTGAGACTTTGCAATTTGTATGACCAAGCCCCGAGGGCCCCTCCAACCTGACTATGCCTGCAGAGTCTTTGGGGCTCCCTCCAACCTACCTACAGCCCAGTACCTCATTTCAGCCCCCTGGAGCTCCCCCCACCCTACTCATGACCCTGGATCTCAATCAACCCCTCTGAGGCCTTCAGTCCCTTCCCCAGAGATGCTGCAGCAGTGTGGGTTTCCAGCTCCCCTAGGATTTCTAGATAATATTTAGAAATTTTAACCCCTCTGGAAGAATCCGGCATTCAACACTCAGTTTCATCAGACATGGGCTACAGCCTGTCTTTCAATGCCAAGAGTTTTTAGTATAGCATATGAGAATTGTACAACCAGAAACCAACCAAATTATTACCACCTCAATCACCAGCTTCTCTGTTGTGATGGCTGACTGTTTTTCAGTGACTGCAGGTTACAGAGTTCTTTTCTTTCAGGGTGATTATTGTAGTTCACACAAATGCAAATCTCTCTACAACTGTATTTACTACTCTTACTAACTACTTGACGAGTATACCAATCCCTTAAAAAATCTGTTCATTGATCCATCAAATTTGTTTTTAAGTCAGCAAAAATACTGTTTTACATATGCTGTAAGGATCTAACAGAAAACCCTGAGCAACACAATTGAAAAATTCCTTGTTTCCCATTCTGGCACAGTAGTATAATACTTTTACATTTAAAGTGTATATAATTGTCAAAAAAAGTTTCATTTCCAAAAAGCTTCTTTATACCAGAAGTCATAAAGCTAATAGAAAAGGTCTGATCACTTGCCACAATAATTCTAGCTTGAATCTCATAGAAGTAGGCATGTTTACAAACAAAATTAAATAATAATAAAAGAGAAGGAAGGCTAATAACATCTAAATGGCAAAATGTTGCTAGCCAATAGCAGCAGTGTACCTTTGTAGATAGTTGTATTTCAATGAGAGCACCATGGCTGTCAACTTTTTGAAATGTACACTCTAATATCATTGTCACCAAATACAGTATTTACTTCTTCAGTCCTACTCATCATTCAGTTAATAACCTTGACGATAACACGAGGAGGACCAAACAGGCAGCTGTTATCTCACTAAAGCAAATGTTACTAGATTTCAAAAGGGAAGAGGGGAAAAAATGCATGATTCTGAAGTTGTTACAGATACAGAATAAAGTACAATTATAGACCGGTTTTAATGTTGGTATTTTCAAACATTCAGGTTTTTGTTACTGCAATGATATCAGAAGAAGCCTGGGCTATAGAAACTTTCTAGAGTGAGACAGACAGGCTGAAAAACTGAGTGTCTCAGTAGCAAGGAGACTGCAGGACAAGCTGACAGTAGGCCACTCCTCAAAGACAAATAAAGGCAATAGTTTTAGCAAGAAAACTAGACAGACCACTATAGAGTTTATCTTCACAATAAAGCCACTGAAAATTACTGGACATGGAAAATGAAACTGCAGGACCTTTCAAGGACACATTGAAGAGGGAAATTTTTTCACAAGCCTTTTCATTTCTGATGGTCTTATTCTGAGCTTTGAACTTTAAGAAGAATGTGATCCTAGTTTCTGAGTAAATTAGCACCTTTTCAAGGTTCAGATGGTTGATGTGCTCAGGGTGCTTACTTCAGAGAAAAGGTCCAGGGTAATGCACTTTAAAGCTCTGGCTGCCAGGATTACATCACAGTATCTAGAGTTCATGTTAATGCATCAAAACCATGTATTTACTCTGAATAAATGAGACATTAATACCGTAAAACTTTTGGCACTACAACTTATTAAATATTATTTGTACTCTTGATTACAGTCATCTTGATTATCTCACTTCAAAACAGGTGTCTTCGCATGCTGGAACAAACTAAATTGTTTTAAAATCAAATTGTACATTATCCCATAGGCTTTTTGTAAAACAAAGTTACTTAATAACCATTACTAAAAATTAGCAGTTTTTTAATATACAAACTTGTGAAGAAAATTATTAATCTTCATATAAAAAGAGAATATATATTTTATTTTCAAAAATTTAGAAAAATACTAGTTCTTGAAAAAGCTGTGTGAGGAGAAGAGTATATAAACAGTTCTACAATATATGTATAATTCAATTATTAAGAACATACAAGAAAGTAAACAGATAAGGTTACAAGTAATACTCTTTGTGTATTAAAATAACTAATTTTCTACTTGGGTGGGACTAAATTAGGTGTTTTGGAATGCATCTTTATCAGTTGTTCATACTCTGGAGCACATACCAACACAAATAAACTGCTAGAGAAATATTTTGTGTAATAAAACCTTCAGCAGATGGATATTACTGCAATTGGAAAAGCATATAAAAATCTGTGTAATAGGCAGTAGAGATGGAGAAAAGGACATGAGCAGGAATCCAATTAAACCAACTTGCAGTCACCAATAAAAACAAGGCTTTTCTAACCCGCAGATGCAAGGAGAGCTCTAAGAAAGGCTTCACAATGTAAACTGATATATTGTGGAATTTGGAATTTGAAATTTCTATTCTTTCAACCCATTCAGCTTATACTTCTGAAGGTAACAAATTTACATGTTATCATTGTGAATCTCATAGAAGATCAGGAAGCCTCCCAGAAAGAGTAGTGGACATATTACCAAATCCTATAGAGACATTCCAGCTTGTCTCATTTCAGTGTCATTAGAGAGTACAACACGAGATAATACACAATTTATTTCTCCTCAAAGCTCTCACCAACAAACTTTAATTAAAATACTTAGCAGTTAAAAGGAAGCAGTAGTTAAAATATATTGCTTTTGTTATGAATGAGAGTAGACTTAAATTTGAAGCGACTTAGTATTCCATAAATGTAAGGTGTTTGTTCCAATAGGTGTGGACTGTCAATGTGGAATTTGTCAAAAAATGCTGGGCAATGAACTAAAACTTCTTAAGCAGAAGCATGTGTAAAAGGTATTTTCCTTTTTGTTTGAAGTCTACTGCTCTATTTTATTCTGTGTCTGTTGTTGCTAACACTGGATAGCCTAGAAGGTTGTATGAACATATAGATTTAATGTAAACATCAACATCCACTGAAATTTTTGTGATCCGTCCGTTTATAAGTGATATTAACTTCCTAAAGACATGTAAGACTCTTAATTTTTGCTCTGAAGATATTTTCCTACAGCAAAATTTTTGAGCAAACATCAATGTTTGGGGGACAGTGTGCTAGCAAGGTTCTTAGGTCTGTCATCCCGGTGGAGGTAAGGGATGGAGTGTAATGTGATACCAAAGACAAAAGGAATATTGATGGGCTAGAAACCACTGGCGCATCTGGGAATAGTCAGGTAGGAATT
>WEIS01085432.1:354-12147 GCA_013389965.1 Todus mexicanus
GTCAATAATAATGCACTGAACATAAGCACCAAACATAGAACATCAAATAGAAATCCCAGCTTTTATTTTCATAAAAATAACCAAAATACCTGTGCAGTGCCTATAAAGACTTTTAATGACTTCAAAATATAAGGCATGATATGTTGTTTTAACTCATATACAACAAACACCACATTTCTAAAGTTGCTCTTTAGGTTTTTTAAAAGATGAAAATGATGATAGCTAAAATGAAATGAATTAAGTTTTATGCATGTTGCATTTTAACAAGTCTGCTGTCTCATTGGAATGCACTGCCTTCTTGTGCTACGTTTTATTTTTGGAATTTAATAAGGCGCCTGTCATATCTGCCTCAAGGCTAAAGAATATCATGAGGGAGAAATCCAAAGTACTGTCATGTTTGACTGACAGGGGGCCAATTTTAATTTTTTTATGGGAGGTGTCTGATATTAACAGGCTGTAGTGCTGAAGATGCATTGCTCTACCATCTGCTTTAAATGCTCTGTGTTGATGAGCCAGTAATGACGTTGCTCAATGACATTTATCAGGTGAATTTGGCTCTGACACTCAGTACAGGATTTTCATTAAAAAATTGTATTTTACAGTGAAGCCTATTGTGATGATAGATTCTGGTACAGTGCCATGTATCTCCAGAAGCTGCTCTAATTACCTGAGAAACTTAGGAAAGCAATAAACTACCGCTTTCCATTTCTTGTGTGTACTCCCTTAGCATATAATTAACACACTGACTCACTTAGCTTAAATCTCTGAAGATCTATGTCTGTGTGATGATTACTAGCTCTTCAAAGTAATAAGCAAATGCACCTCAGTGGCTCAGTGATTGGATGGCAGAGGGATTGGGAGCATTTATGAGGTGCAGTCTGGCAGTGGCATTCCCTAAATGTTCCTCAGAAATGTAAGATACTGTAATAGTGGCAATGCTGCAACTTAGGCAAACATTTAAACACCCCACAGGACCTCCCAAAGGGAGATCTATTCAAATATTTCATCAACCTCTTCAATCCAATGGGAGAAAAAAGGTTTCTATTCACCTAGTCAGGATTTTGAGGTCTGGGCATTGTCTGAACTGGGGACTCTGTGGGTGTCTGATATTCATATAAATTAGAGGTCTTGTCTTTCAATATTTGTTGTAACATCTTGGTTAACTTCATTTCTCACCAGCTTACCATTAGAAAAAAAAAAATCTTATATAAGAAATGAGTGCAAATTCCTTAAGAAACAGAATTGCTTATTAAGTTTCACATTTAATCTAGCTTCTTTTCCTCTTCTTAGATATGTCAGATCTGTATGTGTCCTTCTCCAGTTCTGAATGTTTTCCTGCAGGAACAAGCAGTCTTACCATAGCTTTTCAAGTCCCTACAAGTGCACCCTGGCAGGTGGTGCCACTTCCACTGACAGTCTTGGTAGAAAGGGTAAAGGCTTAATAAAACATAGCAAGTGGGGTTGTGTTCCTGTGTTCATTAATACTCATCTCAGTTAACCTAGATTATTTTTCAGTGCCTGTTTGATTTGCATCAAGGTTGAGCATAAATTCTATCGAATTTATTATAGCACCTGATAAGAGGTTTGTGCCAAGTTTATGCAGCTAACTAGGAGAGATGATGCTTTCTCCAACCTGTAGTTAAAGCAACATTTACAGAGGATTGCAGATGCAGTATGAACACTACTAAGGCCATATTTAATCCATCATGGAATATGACTATCACCTCAAATGATTGGGATATCATTTCTAAGTAGAACAGCTAAAGGAACAACCGCACTTTTTTGTGGGTTGAGAAAAACACATCAGGCAGATTGTATATCATCATGCTGCTGATCATCAAAATACTTAGCAGCAACTTAAGGTAAACCAGGTGAGTTACCCATTAATGTCTCTGGAGATGATTAGCCATTTCACCTAGTCAGATAATTTGAATGACAAACATTCTGTTTAAAGTATTATGAATTTATTTATTTATTACTGATCTCTTAGGTTTTGTTGTGGTCAGAGAGGTTTATTATTTAAAATGAACTGTAAATATTCTTATTAGCATTTTCACAGAAAATGAAAAAGTAGTTTTCAGAGAGCTTTGGTCTTTTACAAGGGAAAATGTGTTAATTCTCTGAAATTCTTTAGTGTTTCTCCTTCCCTCTGAGACAAAGGAATATTTCGCCATTGTCTGGTTTAGTAACATGAATTCTTACATGTGTATTTGACTTAGCAAATCATTTGCTGTAGAACTGATGATAGCTTACACTTGGCTTGGGAAGCATACGCTGGTAAGAGATGGAAAAAACAATACTCACTTAATGGGAGTCATGGAAGAAGTAAGTTTGTGACCTTTTGAGGAAGGTCCGTTTTGGGAACAATTTCACAGCAGGCAAGTACCACATGCATTCATCACCTTGATGTGTACCTGCCTGCTTGATGTGTACCTATCCTACGGAGGTCATCTGGATCAGGTCTTCAAGCAGCTCTTCTAATCAGAGACCCCTGGTAGGCATCCGCTCAATCTGCCCCTGGCAGCTATACGATCTCCCTTTTCCATCTGTGGCACGGTTCCCTTGCTGCTGTATAGCGGCGAGATGGGGTGAGGCAGAAAGGGCTTGCTCAAATGCAGTTTCCGCCTTCAGAGAATCTAGTTTCTAAGCACTCCTTTTTCTGCCCATCTGAAGTGGAAATGTTTCCAGCTGACTGCCTTGTCCAGGTGTTAGCCCTCCTGTTACCTTTGAACCTTTGTAATGTGCTGGGCCTCCTGCTGTTGGTCAAGGCAGAGTTAAATAACCGTATGGTTGCCTGCTGCTGAGCTCAGTTAGCTCGTCACTCAGAACCTGAGCAGATGGTTGTGCTGCTCAGCCTTGAGAGACAGTCTCTTTCTCTTCTAACAGCAAATTAGCTCATGGCTGAAGACTCATGGAGGTGGTTTTGTTGCTTGGGTTTTGTCTACTGTTTGCTTTCCCACATAAAGAAAGATCTGTGGGGCTTAAACACGAGTCTGTCAAAAGCAACATGAAAACCAACAAAATAATAGATCACCATCATAACAAGAATCTTAGTTTAAGTATTAGTATAAAGCTTATGGTTTTTTGTAGTTTGTGTTTTATTTTGGTGGGTTTTTTTACAAATGTTTCTTTACAGTTATTTCATGTTCATTTATTCGTCCAACTCCCAAGGCTCTGCCTGATGGTTTCAGGTTTGCAGCACCTTTGGATGAATGTTGTCATTCTTTACAGGGAAGCAGGTTTAAAGCCATAAGGTTTTTTTAATCACCAGCTGGTCATGAGTGACAAACCATGACACAGAACACATCTTGTTTGCCTGGGTCTTTTATTTAAAGGGAAGGAAAAAACCCCGCCCCTGCTGGTGGAATGATTTCTGTCCTTTTTTTCTCCTTCCATGTAGTTGATTCTGGACATCCTAACCCTTTCTGTCAAAATGGTAATTCAATCGGAATTAGGAACAAGACAAAAATTACTTTCCTAAAAGGAAAATGTGTAAAGAGGATGTCTTCCTCTTCCCCCTCTCCCTCTTTTTTCATCTCCATGCTTATTTTCTCTGTGAGTATACAGCATTAGCAGCCGGGTAAGACCAGACTTTCAAAAGAACAAGGATTCTGAGGAGAAGAAAGGGCCAGAGGAATGACATAATTTTCCTTTGATCAGAAGAGAGCAGGTCTGAGTTAGCAGAAATCTTTCTATGGACATCAGCGAGAGTTAATTATTTTACTATATTAATAGTTGAAGTAGTGTTGGCGTCACTATAGTGTAAGCGTATAAAATAAATTATTTTCACCAGGTTAGGAGTATGTGTTTGTGTCTGTTTTTACAGCATTCTCAGCTGTTGAAGTGAGGGATGCTTCCTTCTCACCACGTTTCTCTTATGGTCTTGAACTAAAGAAATCTTGTGAGAAGCTTAAAATCTAGTGTTTGTGCAACACAAAATCAATCATCCATTAGCTCTGATTCTCAAGATTTTTACTGCTTACTTGGTAGGCCATTTTGATGGCATCATAGGGTACAAATAGATGGGGAGAGAAGCATAAAAATGTCCTGTTGAATGGCTTGCTAGTTCTTAATAATCCAAAGGTAAGCATGCCATTGTAAACAAATTACAGGAGAACGGGAAGAGGGCCCTTAAACGCTTGTGGAGCAGCCAGTTCCAGAGGAATTCCCCATACAGCTGTCTGCTTCATAATGGAAACAACTTGCATGAAGTAGAGGAATTGCACAATAAAAAATGTTTTATTAACATGGCAAGGAAATGATGTAGTCTTTAAAGCTTGGCATGATTGCTTCTACAATTTGTGAGGTGAAGCAGCCAGAGCATTTGGAGTTGGAAGCAGCTAGATGAACATCAGTTCATGTTTGGACACTGCAGAAAGAACTGCCTTGTGTATAGTAAGTTACTCAAAAAGCGACCGTGTTTGGCTTCAATGAGTAAGTTCTGATTCCTTCCTTTTTCCCTGTAGGGTGCAAGGAGAGAGATATTTATTAGCAGAGATTACTCAGCTACATAGTGAATCTTCAACAGTACTGGAAAGAGCACATTGAATAAATAAAGACTGGTTTAGATCCTAAGAAAGCTGTGTCAAAAAGATACGAGCTTTCTCTCTAGGTGAAGCAGGCAGACTAACCAGATGCACGTGATGCATTGGGCAGACACTGCTGCTGAATGATTTTTCTTTTCTCCCAGTGCTGAAAGTTTTAATTTTTTAGGGATAACAATTCTAGTGACATGTATCCTTTAGTTCCATTTCCTGCTGTTGTTTCTTAGTTCCAGTTGTGTAGCTTTATTGATCTACAAATCAAACCACAGCCTTTCTCTTTCAGTAAAGGGATGGGAAATAAAGGGAAAGCATCTGAATAGACAAATATTTGACAAGATAAACCTGTTCAATTTTAGCGCAAAACAAGTTGTCACAGTACAGCCCTCTCCTAACAACATCAACACAGCACATGTTGTCATAAAGTAACATCTCCTTGGTATTTGCTGCAGAGTAACTAAAATTACACTGGTGCCTCAACATTCACTTCTCTGCACAGGAAATCCTTCCAGGTTAGACTTGATTGACCAAGAGATATGATTGATAGAAGGGATAGCACCTCCAATGTGTTCATGGCATTTTTGCCATGAACAGGTGTTGATCTAACAACCTTTGGGAGTGTTTTCTACATTAGAACTAAGTTAGGGAATGAAGAAATCACAGAGAAGTTTTCATAACACCTCAAATATTAGTATCTGTTACTGTCACTCTCACTAAATTCCTAGTGCTGGCAAGAGGAAGAGTAGTGCTACTACCTTAGTTATGCAAGCTTGGCATTGTGCCCTTATAAATGCATCAGGATGAGCAATTCATAGATACGAGGCATATATATACAATTTAGTAGAAGTCTTATTTTCTCTTTTATACTATACACTATATGAAATTACTGTCCTGTAAAGATGTTCTGCTGCATGATTATTGATTCTTATGTTCCTGCATAGAATTCAAAAACTATTCTGCTCTTTCTAAAGTACAGTTTTCTGCAACTCCTAATTAGGAACGATTTCCAGCTTAAGCCAATCTTTAACTGTTTTTCTAACATGACAATGATTTACATGTCAATAAAAAACCTCCAGAAGTTTAATGTATTTAGTGTGAGGTTACTTACATAGTAGTATCCTGATGTTACTAAAATTTGCAGGCAACTAATAAACATACGGATCAACTAGAGAGTCTTGACTCCCAAAGGAGATAAGCTTTACCAAGTTTTTCTAAAACTGAGAATTTCAGAGACTAAAAGGGATAATAAATTACGTGAAATAAAAAGTGATCTTTCATTCTGTATAGCAAGGCTTTCTTGGCTCTCTCGTTTGTCCAGTTTCAGAACCCCAGCCCGCCTTGAGGTTCTCATTATTCTCCTCCTTAAAAGGTCACACTGGATTTTCAACACGTTAAATTTATCCTGTAATTGCCCAGAGCTGGAGAGTAATAGCACATATATTCCAAGGAGGATTAAATGTAGTCAGCTGAGAAAGTAGGATTCACTATAGTACTCGTCCAATACCATGAATATTGTGTGATTGTATTGAAATGAGAGGATCTGCTGGAAGCTGTATGTCAGTCTGCACAACAGGACACCAACCTTTTGAAGTCTATCAGCTGACTACAGTTGACATAGTCTTCAAATTTATTTTTCAGTTTGATTTTTAAATGGGATGTGGTTTCAGTAGACCTAGCTTCAATCACAAAAAAAAGAAAAAAAAAGAAAAAAGTGGTATCACAGTGAGAGTAGACTGACATCTTCAGGAATCTGAACTTTATCCGTAACAACCATGGCTTTCTGCTGAATTTTTAATTTCTATTGTGGGGTGGCATTTGGCGAGGGGAGGGGGAGGTGGGACGGGTTGGGATTGGGTTTTTTTGAGGCAAAATTCCTCTGGAGCAGCACTATAATAATGCAAAGTGTCAAATTGAATTTAAATTCAATCTACAATCATTTATTCTGGTAGTGCTCATGCAATTCCAGATATGGAACATGATCTAATGACAGAAAAGTTGAAAAATGCTGATTCAATAACGAATTTTGAAACAGTTATTTGTGTTATCTCTCAAATTAAAAGCACTTGTGTCTTTTACTTCTGTTTCTGTTACCTTCTTTGGTTAATTTTTAGTACATAAGGAAATATGCTAGTAAATTTTGCAGTATAACTGGGAGGAAAACTGGAGATGATGAGGTAAAACTAAAAATATTCTGAACTTGGTCAATGTTGAAGTTATCTCAGTATTTCTTTCCTTTGAAAAGAATGAGCCTGATTTATATCTTTTAAGGCCTGCAAATATTTTGTTTGATAAATTTGCTGCTATCTTTTATGCATAGCAGGTAGAAATGTATACCTAGATATATGGATTGTGCACATGTTTTCACGTTTAAAAAAAACCATGAAGTTTGGTCATGCTAAAAAGACTAAATCTTTGGTTTACTCCTCTTTGGCTTTGTTTACCACAATTCTGCTGTAAGCGGCACTCTGGTGTGGCCTGTCACCTGCTCAATCAAGTCACGTGTGATCTTTCCTGTTTTCCGTACATTTTCCCTTGTGACTTAGATGAAAGTCACAAGACTTCAAATAAGGTATATTTTTCAGATCAAGAAGGGATCACTACTTGCTCACAGATGTCTGGATATTGGCAGGCAAAACCAGTATAGTATTGTCATTTCTTTAAGAAGCTAAAGAATGTGACTTCCTGCTTTGAAAGCACATACAAAACCTTATGTGTCGTTTGGTTTTGTTTGCTGGGGTTTTTTTATGGTGCTTACTCTCGGAAATGAAGAGTCTCACTCTGAAAAAAATAGGATCTCAGGTTTGCAAGCAAGTAGGTGAATTTATATATTCAGTGTTAATAAATTAGGCAGTGTTCCCTTCATGGAAATCTGTTACTCCACACTTAGCTTCAGCATTGCTCCTCTGAGTTGCAAAGGGACTTCTGTTTGACCTCTGCCTCTCACCATTCCAGAGGTAGCACTTATGGCCACACGTGGAGTGGCAGCTGGTGACTGCAAAAATCCAGGTGCTAGTGTTGGGATTGTATTTTTACAGCTGTGCCATCTGGGTCTTTGGACACGTTCTTTCATTGTGTCTTAACTGCCTTCACTTCTGGCATTGGTGGACAGCAGAACGGCCCATGGGATGTTTGCTAGGTCAAACTGTTTATGATAGTCCCTTGTCATCCTTGATGCCATTTGCATTGAATCACTCTTAAGCAAGAGCAATTTAGCTCCATTTATGCGTCATTTCAAATAAACAGAACAGTTGGTCTTGAAATTCCGGAAGGCCACTGGGTGTGTTAAATGTTACATAAATATGATCTGCTGTAGATTTTTTGCTCTGAAGATCATTTATAGGTCAGAAATAAAATCACCATCCTCTTGTCTCAAAGCACTTCATGTAATTGTTTTATTTTATCTTTTTAATATTTGATAGTATCTCTGAAGCTTTTCACAGAGCAGGTGGCAGTGTTTCCTTAGCACCAAATGTTAGATTAAAAAAAAAAAAAAAAGCCATACTGGATTGTTAATGAATAGCAGTGTTTAAAAACATTCTTCTAATCTAATAAAAAGACACACTCATAAGTTTGTTTATTGATAAGGTTCTAAGAAAAAAACAACAACAAAGAACCAAATCTCTCCCCCCACACAACCGAAACCAAACAAAAATCCTGAAACAAACAACAGAGGTAAATTAGGATTTTCCGTGGATTTAATTGCTTTCTAGTTTCCCCCACTATGTTGAGGAATGTAGTTGTAATGTAAATATATTGCTTCAGAATTAAACAGGTGACATGGAATTGTAAAATGTCCAAGAATTCAATGTTATAGTGCAAGTATTCTTTGTCAAGAAAATACGTAATTGGGAGAGTTGGACCAATTTGACATTTAAAAGAGAACTTTTCTCAGAGGAGCGCTCTCTTTTAAGCTACTGGAAAACTGCCTATATAATGTAACGTAATACAAAGTTAGTATCGGTGAGCTATCTAGATCAAGGTCCCCTTATGAACTTTATACTGGACTATAAAAACTGTCAAAGCTGGCAGTGAGTAGCAGTTTGGGTCATACTCGGACCCTGAACTGAATCCCAGTGACAAGGAGGCAAAAGCGACCTTTCTCAGAGTTGGGAACGAAGGCAGCTATGCTTTGTAATGACAGAGAGAGCAGCTGAGCAAGCCTCCCCACACCCTGCTTCCACCCTGACCTTGCAGGACACTGCTCGGGGTGAAAAAGAGGTCAGTTCATTTTGCAAACTCAACAAGCCATTCAGTCCACAACTTGTGTGCTGTGACTGCCGAGGGTGCCAATTAGCGGCAGCTGTATTGGTGGGGTTTGCATTGTGGACAGCTGGCTGCTAGGAGTTGGACCCAGACAACCCTCTCCTTCCACTTAGAAACAAAAAATTAAAAAGGACAGCAATGTCCTTTTTTCCTTCAAGGTGATTATTTATTTCCATTTTCTCTATCACCTTTTGGTACTTACTTTTTATTCTTCTCCGCTTGTTGGCGTTATATCGGTGTGATATTCCTTCCAATGGAGCAATGTTGGTTGTGATATGTACTTCAGCATAGTATTCAATATCATCTTGTCTAGCCTGGGTGCTCATTATCTGAGGTGATGTGAAAATGGGCAAGATTAAGGAAGAAACTAGGAATCCTGTAAGAGCTCCAGTAAAGTATGAGGCAAAACTTCAGTTAAAAAGTTTTGAATTTATTTTTTTTGAAGATTGCATTAAGCCAATAATTCAGTGCAGGTCCTACTGACAGACTAAAAGTACAATTAAGATGTCTGAAATGATCTTTACGTTCAGAACAGAGGGCAAAGACTGTAAGATGAACTACCCTCCTGCCATTAGACAAAGTTTGTCTGGGTCATGTTTAGGAGACTCCTGTGGAGAAGCCTCTTTTACTGTGTCTCTTCTTTAAGTTGGAAGTACTTTATCATTTCCTGTATGAAGAAATGGGAAGTCTGATTTATAAAAAGTCCTAATGACATAGATTTTTCCTGAAACCTTTGCATTTCAGATTTCAAAAGATTTTTTTAAATCTTTGAAAGACCCTGAAGATGTTATTTTTTTCAAAAACCTCCTTGATAGAAGAAAGAAGTACACCACGACAAAGCTGTACGTTTTCTCAAATGAGTAAAGGAAACTGAATCATCAGACTTTTTTAGCCTCTACAGCAATATAGCTTAAGTAGAAACTGTGAAAATAGTTCTTTTTGGAACTTGGCAACCACACAGAAAAAATAAATATGTAAAAATATATATTACCTCATCTATAGGAAACCCTATAAACTGTAGCAGCTCCTTTAGATTGTTCTATTGCCAAACAACACACTTCAGACTTCATCTTGTATATGAATAAGATTTACAAAGAGTTTACTGTTTTTCAGTAAAATACTGTTTCTCTGACTGGTTTCTTCTCAGTCCTACTGAAATATAATGCCTTGAGGCTGCCTATGTGGTAATTTTCACTGCTTCAATTTTGTACAGTCTGTCTTTAGCTGGAAAAAAATATGTATCTTGAAAAACTATTATGGTTACATTCACTAACTTCTGTAATGAGTACAGTTGCTCTGTCATGGAAACAAATCTTACATCAGCAAGAGTGGCAGCAAACAAATTACCTTTTCTTGACTGCTTCAGCCTTCCAGACTACCTGTGTTCAGGGCTCAAAGAGAGAATCATGTGGAGGATGTAATAGTATCAAGAAAGCCTTAGCTCTGTATGAGTGTGCACCTGTATACATGTGCATCTGTAGACATGTAGAAAATTGGGATTTACATCCATAATCCTAACAAAGAGATCTCCAACTGAGCGTAACTGGCTGCTCTGCATTGTTCCAAATCCTGTTCTTCATATCGAGGCCTATATCATACAGTATCCTGGTTTTTACTCATCACCTCTCTTCTCTCTTATATTGTCTTCTTCATACTGGTGGCAATTTGAAGTCATTGGCCCATATTCTGAATGGGTTTATGATTGGACCTTGCAAGGTGTTAGCAATTTTTTCAACACGGTGAGTCTCCCTGTAGGAAAAAAACGCTGTCATCTGGCAGCTTGGAGGCAACGCTAGCTCAAAGCTCTCCTTCCTGGCTCCTCATTGTGATCTCACTGGCGGAGCTGACGTTCATCTCTGGTTTAGAAATACTGCCTACCCCAGAAAACTTTAATATTTTGCTGGAATGCATATTTGAATTTATGATGGCACTTGAATTGCTTTTTTTTCCCATAAGTACACATCTGTCAGTTTGCATATACATACTGTCTGCTTTAACTAGGGAAGGGTTAAATAAATGCCTTCCCATTATTTTATTATGTGTTTAACCAGTGATCACATGACAATTATAAGGAAACTAAAAAAGTTAAATCATTTGTCAATAGGTATATATTTGGTAAGGAAGAGTCTGAAGATCCATTTCTGAGGGAAAAGTTAGATGTCAGTGAGGCAAAGAATACTGAAAACCACTGTGCTAGGGTAGTGTACTGCTTTTTCATTGTCTTCTGCATTCAGGGCAGGAATTTGTCTGAAGGAAGGATGGAAAAAATGCTTGTAGCAAGAGGACCTTTGAAAGTGCTGTCTTTGAGTAGGTTTATTGCAATGAGTTTGTTTTATTACTTCATTTATTTGCTTAATGGTCAAAGTAATTTCATCGTCTTTTGGATAAAGGATTTACTGTAGGAAAGTTAGAGTTTGCTTGTTCTTGGTGTTGGTTTAGCGTAGTCTCAAAGTGCTCATAGAGGTTATTTTCTGGAATTCATTCAGTCTTTAGCATTCTCCTTGATATAGAGTGGTGATTAATACCAGGTGTCATGGTAAGTGTTTTGTACTGTAGAACGCTGTTTACTTAACACCTGATTGAAAACAGAAACTTATTTCATGTAGTTCACCAAGCAAGAGATACTCAAAGCTCTGTTGATATAATGTGATTAGCTAAAAAGGTGTATCCAGTGCTGCAGCTCATCCTTTTTATGAATATGAAATCAAATTTTCTGAAAATATAAGACTACAAAAGCATGCTATATCTTGATCCAATATGACTCATAAAAGGTGAAACATATCAGTGAATCTGAGGAGGTGGATCATTTATTTTAAGCATTGTCCATAGTGTGGCTTAAGAGTAACAGGCATGCTATGCCTGTTAGATACTTTTAATTTTCTTCTAACTGTAGGTAGTTGAGAAAGTGGCATAACAACAGCAAAGAGCTAATTCTGATGATTTAAAATAAGGTCTTCTATACAGCTGGTCACATTCAAAACTGTACTGA
>WEIS01085438.1:0-19675 GCA_013389965.1 Todus mexicanus
AATATAGAAACATAAAATAGATAGCAAACTGTATTCTGCTGGTAGCATATGAATACACAGAAAAATTCTGGAGACATAGTAGTCATTGCTGCTACAGATCACTCCTCAGTTAAACACTTAAAAGGGCTTGTGGGACCTACTTTACCCAATGATCTTTCAGGGTTGTTTAATGGCATTTTAACTACTTTGTTTTCAGAGACATTTTTCAGCTTTACAATGTAATACATTCATTTAATACAGTTGCAAAGAAGACACAGAGCCTTTTTAAAGAAGCATGCAGACTCAGGCACAACCATGCATGGTGTTGCAGAATGATAACCTTAACTCTTCTTTATGTTTGAAGTTCAGCAATGGGAAGTGAAAAGTCCTGACTTTGCTGTGAGAAAAATTGTTTCTGATATTAAAGAGCAAATACCCATAATCAGCACTAGTAGATGATTAGTTGAATGTTTAAAACTCGGTACCATCCTGGAATTCAGATATTTCAGTTTAATAATGCTTGCCATAAAGTTAGGAAAAAAGATTGGATAGATTTTAAAGACCTTATCGTTTTTATGTAAACTACTAAGTACATGGCTAGTGACAAATATGCAGGCTGTAGCATTATAAAACTAGAAAATATTCTAATTCTCAGTCTCAAATCTTTCATTCCCACCAAGAATTTGTCATACTTCACCTGTTTCAGTTTTTCAGTTTATTTTTTAGCAATTTTTATACAAGTTATTTCAGTTACTGACTTCAACAATTTGTTCCATTTCTTAACCCCCATTTTGTATAAAGAAATCATAAAAGTTAGGCACCTGAAAATTGGATTTTTCTTTTGAGCAGCTGCTGTCCACAAATGTGGAAAAATTGTTAGAAGTGAATAGCGTCACTTTCTAACAAACTGTAGGCAGGTTTGATGACTGAATCTCATCTTTCCATTACTGTGCTGTCACCAAGCAATATTATGTTGGCACTCATAGACATACTGAAGAAAAAGGAAAACTCTTTGGGGGTTTAAAGATATCTTTGTACAACCATGGATGTCAATGGTCCTTCATTGTTGACCTACTCATGTTGAATTATATTTATTACTAAACATAACTTATTAATTAAAATGTGGTCTATAACATTTTGCAGAATACATTATTGCACTTTTACAGAGTGCTAGATAAATGAGAGTAAAACAAAATTACATACACAAGAACACAAGTGTTTATGAAAAAAAAAAAAATCCTTTTAGTGTAGCTCACTGCCTGTGAGTATTTGTACCTCTGCTTTTGGTGAGCAGGTGGGGGTTAGATAGATTTCTTTCATAGTAACTTTTATTTCCATATTCCCATTTTTACATAGCACATTTGTTTCAGTGTGCTGACGTGCTGAATCAGAGGCATATGGTCTGCTGCATCTGCTCTGCCTCCACCAGGTGCCACTATTAATGAGATTTTCTTCCCATGGCTGTTGTAACGTTTTCTAGTAGTTTCCACTTAGTTTTATGTTGAGGATCCAGTTTTAAAACACAAAATATTTGGCTGAATATATAGAAGTTTTAAAAAGAATCTCCATGTGTGAATTACCTCTGATTTTAGCTTTGAGTTTGTTTGTTTGATTTAGATCCTTTCAGCTTTGTATTCATCAATGCACTTCCTATTACAATTATTTGGGGTTTTGTTACCCACAGCATCAATTTTTACAGTTAGTTTGTCCAGTCACAGAATATTTTTCTGAATTTCATAATACTTTAAGTGGACCTCAAGTGTTGCCATTTATTTTTGTGCTACAGGAACACAGGAAGACTGAGAAATGAAGTATTTTAGTAGATACTTTTATGCAAGTTTCTGTCAGGGTTTTGTAAATGTATGTGCAGTGGAGGTTCCATTTTGGAACGTATGCTTACTAAGTCTTTAATATTGTACCGATCAGTAAAATTGTACCAATAAACATTGTAACAATTTTACAACTATTTTAATTGATAAAATTTTACCAAAATTAAATAGAACATTGTTTGTATAAGGTTCTTGGATGCTTTGTATTAAATCAAAGAAAAAATACATTAATCTCAAGAACATGTCTTTTTCCTTATTCTGAGTGGTTACCTTTCAAAGACTAAGAAAAAACCCCATCTACTCTATAATTATATATTATTGTCTCCTGACAGGTCCAAGGATCTTTTGATCTGTTAGTAGTATAAGTGCTTCAACATGTCCTTCTTGACCTTGCAAAATTACACGTTAATACATCCAACAGAAAGTAATTTTATTCTCATTAAATGACTGAGGGAAGGATGTCCTCTCAGTGCATATAGGGACAAGATTGCTGTGTCCCCAAGGGAACATCAGAGCTGGCAAGATTCACTTTAAAGACATATTACTAATTTTCCTGAGTGTCTAGTTCTGCAATTGCAGATGGGTCTTGTGGGTAAATCATTCTATAAACAGTTAGGTATACATCAGTTCCATTATCTCATTTTGGTACTGAGGAAATGCCTACTGAGCAGTCCTTGCCTATTGCTTTGTTTCTTACTAGATTTCATATAGCAGAAGCTTTCTTCTGTGGTGCAGACATAACATTTAAGGTCTGGTTGGAGACTTGGGCTGGATCAGAGAAATCATTCCTCTATTCACTGTATCAAATACAAAAATGATAGTTAGGAAACTTTTAGGGAACAGTTTAGAGTCACTGTTGGCTTTAGACCTTAGATCACTTAATTCGCTTTTACTCTTCTAAACAGTTTCCAGGTAGGGGAAAGGAGAGAGAAAGGGGAATATTACTTTGGAGACCACACAATTAACTAAGCATGTTTTACGTGTTTTAATATTCCTTCTGCACAGTCCATTTTGGCAATATGTATAATGCAGATGTTGTTAGGCTGCAATGGGACTGCTTTTTCTATTGTAAAATTCATGTCGCTCATTAACTTGTCTTCCTAGAAAATGGAGTTCTGAAAGCGCAGAGATATTTAGAGATAGTAGCTGCATCAGTAGATGTTATTTCTTTTTCTTGAGTGCTTTCACTAAGGAGAGACTTCTAATGAGAAATTTATTCTTCACTTAATTATGCAAGCTGCTACTTTAACTGTGTGTCTTTGTATGCAATCCAATCAGTATACAAGTGAGAGAATACCATTCGAACTTTTCAGTACAAGTTCAGAAAGCCAGTTATAATAGATTTTCAGAGAACTTCTGACACAGAACTTAAAGGCAAGAATTTCACAGAGTGTAGCTAGATGTGTAACTTTTTTTTCCTCAAGAGTTTTTAACTGAACAAAAATGAAACTCTGTGGAGCTTTTAACTTGCTTTTGATGATGTATGCTCTAGTTACTGGAAGTGATATTTTGTGCTCTTTTGTTAATCTCATTGAACAAAAAATTATATTAGGCCTTTATTTGTCACCTTCAACTTGGTGAAATTACGTAATTCTAATTTCGTATTAAAGGGCCGAGTTTAAGGTCAGACTCTACAGGTCTTTTCCATCAAGTAGTCAGTGTATAACAGCATGGTAAAATAAAGTATGATTATTTAGAATAAAGCATTTTTGAGAGGGAAAGACTTAAGACAATAAAATACTCGAGACACATAGTCAATAGCCAGGTGAGCAAGCTAACTGACCACTGTCCACATAAAAAGGCTGAAAATTAAAAAATCCTCCACTGAGCTTTGTTGTCAGCTTGATAGCTGATATGCTATACCTACTAGCTAACTGATGGCGTACTATTCTGTTCTGATGACTCAAAATTGTAGGCAGAAAAAAGTCATTTATTCATAATTTGGTAATAAATATTGCTGCTTCCAACTCCTAAGACTGGGAAATTTAACAAGCATCTTTTCCAGAAGTTATATGGTAAGTAACTTAAAGTTGCTAGATTTGGTCACTGTCTTTTAAATACATGCTCAGATACTTCTTATCTGGCTAACCATTTAACTGATGCCTTGTTTGCTCTTCCTTAATCCTTCAAAATAATTTAAGATAATACATTCATAAATCTTATATATCTTCCTTTCCTTGACTTCTCATTTTCATCACATCTATAGCTATTGTGGTTTAGGTTTTATTACTTCCTAAAGACCATGAGTCATTATTTTGAAGTCCACCTTTTCCCCTGTGAGAAACTCTAGACCCACTTCTTACTTTCTAGTCAGGTGGCCTGGGATTTATGTATCATCTGGACTAACATAAATTATAGTGCATGTTAATTACTTTTCTGCTAGGTAATATGTCAGGACAGGAAAAACACTATTAACAGTCATACATTGGCTTAATGTAAAGAGAACCTAAAGATAGTAATTAAACAGTCTTAAAATATTAAGAAACAAACATTATTGCTTAGACTTCATGAGTTACTAGGAAAATCCTGCCTAATCTGGTAAGAATGTAAACTCCTATATCTTTTTAAAATACAGTGCAAAATCATAGAGAATATGGAAGAATAATATCCTTCTACAGCTTTATAGAGGAAAACAGCTTACCCTTGCATAATCTGGTGAATTGAAAAATAAAGAGTGATTGTCTTTTTATCTCTAGTTCTGTAAGATCTTTAAAAATTATTATTACAAGTTATACTTGGTATTTTTATGTTAAGACTAATGACAATATTTGAAAGGTGTAGACCAAATTCTTATTATTATTTGAAACAGCAAACAAGCTTTCTGCTTTAAATCAAGTTGGCACACACAAAAAAATCTTTATACATGATCTGCTCAATAGCTCTACATGCTTTTTTCTTTGTTTTATTTTTGTATTTGTGTGCAACTAGGCGGTACTGCAGGATCTGGAGCAGAGACGTCCCCAACTGGATGAACTAATAACTGCAGCACAAAATCTAAAAAACAAGACAAGCAATCAGGAGGCCAGAACAATAATTACTGACCGCAGTAAGTGGTGATTCTGCTGCCATATGATGTTGTAATACCTGATAAGCATAGCATTCTTCAGACACTGTATGCTTTTGCTGTGAGAAGGAGAGTTCCATCAGGAGACAGTTCTCAGATTTTCCAAATTTCATATAGAAGAAATGTAAGTGAAGGTCAGTGATAATATATTTACATTTTTTCACCTTAATTTCATACTACACACAATCACAGAATCACAGAATTATTGAGACTGGAATAGACCTCTGAGATCATCAAGTTCAGCCTATGACCGAACACCACCACACTAGACCATGTCGTTAAGTACCACATCCAGTCTTTCCTTAAACACCTCCAGGGATGGTGACTACCACCTCCCTGGGCAGTCCATTCCAGTATTTAATCACCCTTTCCATGAGGAAGTGGTTCCTAACATCCAATCTAAACCTCCCCTGGCACAGCTTCAGACCATGCCCTCTCATCCTGTCACAAGTTGCCTGGGAGAAGAGCCTGGCCCCCACCTGACTGCAACTTCCCTTCAGGTGGTTGTAGAGAGTGATAAGGTCCCCCCTGAGTCTCCTCCAGGCTAAACAACCCCAGCTCCCTCAGCCTCTCCTCATAAGACTTTCCCTCCAGTCCCTTCACCAGTCTTGTCGCTTTCCTCTGGACCCACTCCAGCACCTCAATATCTGTCTTGAAGCGAGGGGCCCAGAACTGCACACGGTACTCAAGGTGAGACCTCACCAGTGCCGAGTACAGGGGCAGAAGAATATTGCTTGCTTTCATAGTGGAAGCATATTGTAGAAGACATAGAATGTGATCACTATGAATACATATATTTATTCTTAAACGAGGAGGAAAAATAAAGAATTCACGGAGTATGGCCGTAGGCTTTGTAAGAAGCTTTCAATTCCATCCCTCGTAGTGCAGCCACAGCCTTTTCTTTCATCTCCCCTCAGCTGACGCACAAGACTGATGATGCTCTGTATTAATCTGTACTAGTTCTTCAGTTCTGGTGTATTTTCCCAGAACTAACCAACTAGCTGTGTCTCAGGTGAAAAAAATAGTACATTAACTTTTACAAGAAGTCTACAGAAGATGTAGTCTTGTCACCCTCGGATGCTTGCATGTCCTTATGACCTTTACTATAGGATGAAACACACTCTCAAGGTCATGCCATAAAAACAACCCTCTGTGGTAGACTGTTATGTATCTTCAGTTATTATTTTGAGTAGTCAGGACTAAAAAGTATGAAAAAAAATTAATTTCTTATGGTCCTAGAGGTCCCCTGTGGATCTTAGAGAAGAATCAGGCCAAATGCTTTGCATGTGGACACAGACAATTCACTTTAGGTGGATGCAGATTGTTCTGTACATCTCGGCTTGGAGACCAGAGATTGCTCTCTAAAATTGACAACTGTGAAGGGGTATACATAGGCTACACTTCTCTATCCCCATGATTAAATATACATATATATATACACACACATATTACCTCTTTCTTTTTATTTCATCAGGTAAATACTTTCCATAATATGTCAAAATCATATTGCATGTTTGGACTGCACTGTTGTCAGCGGCACATACAGATACTATTTAGACTATATGTTATGTGACTATTTAGACTATATCCTATGTGAAATAACATTGTTTAACTGCTGTTCTCTTCCTCGTCTTGAAGCATATTGCTGAGAGAGAAGCTGTATTTTTTTTATCGTAAGTTTGAGAAGCGATGGAAGACGCTCATATATTGCATAAGAACCTGTTCCTGTTTGACATGCAAATTAATTTTAGAATCACATATTCAGTTGAATTCAGATGAAGTGTGTACAAATACCTCAACTTTACAGCACTTATTCAAAGTGAACATATGTAGTGCTCTCATCAGTATTTTCAAGTGTGTTTAAATTTTTAATTCCAAGACAAGTTGTCTGAAGATAAGAATTGCAGACTTTACAGGAAAAGCAAGCATAATTCCTATATGCCCTCATGTGAATTGTATGCATGACTAAATTTTATTCTGTTGGAAAATTGCACTTCACTTCAAGTGAAATTGCCTTCTAAGATAGACTAAATGCTTCTTTCTCATACAGACGAAAAAGGAAAGCAAGCTATCAGGCTGTGAATCATGAGTATGTGGTAACCAAACTATATTATAGCTTGCATCTGTGGCTAGCAGTGTGGTGGATGTATTGCACGTGATGATTTCTTAGTTTTCATCTCTAAGTGTTTCCAAAAAGAGTAGTTGATTTTGAACTTAAAGTATACAAGATTCATTTTTGCTATGATTTAGCAGTTAATTTTCCATGACAAAACTGTCAATATTCTTGACTGTACAAGTGCAACTTAAGATGCAGTAGACACGGATCTTGTCCCTTCATTTTCTTTCAAGTACATCTTGCTGTAGTACAGCATCTTCTAACATCATCCTGTTGTTGCAATGAAATAATTTTAAAGAAAACTATTTATTGTTAGAAATATACAGACTGCACATTTCTGCAGTGTTGGGAGATAAAGATGAACAGGACCATTTTTCATCCCGTCTTCTGAGGGAGCAAGCTGGATTCATGACAGTTTGTTTCATGCTTACTAAGTTTATATTTGTACAATTGCAGGTAGTACTAAACACTATAATCAAGAGGTATTTATTACTTTTGAATTTTAAGCGGATCATGGTATTTCCATGGGAAACAAGATATCGAGAACTTTACAATGTAATACATAAGATTTTTGAAGTGGTTTTTTTTTTTTTTTTAATATAGTAAATGTGACATACTGTCACCTACAGTACTTCTTTAAAAGAACAATAGTATTTTTTATATTTTTCATTGGGTGATTTCCTCTTCCACCCTGTATGAAGAAGACGGAGATTGCTTTGTTTGGCTTGATGGGCCTGCTAAGCACCTGTATAGACAGGATCCACTTGTTCTTCCTGCAGCTACCATGGGGGTAGGTCACCCCTCCCACCCATTCACAGTGCTGTGCAGTCCTGGCCTTAGAAAGGCTCTCTTAAATCCCTGCACAGCTGGGATGTTCTCTGTGTGCTCTTTAACACAGTTCCTCTGAAGCCTGCTGTGCTGTACAGTGCTCCCACCTAGCGCAGCTGTTTTGCCTTGCAGTCCAGCACGTACTGACCCCAGCCTCCTGCACTCAGGGTGTTGTCCGCAGGTCCATCCCCAGGAATTTTGCTGGAAGCCAGAGCTGAATCCTTGACCAGAAAACCTGCTCCACTTGCTAAGGCTTGTGTGTTCCCCACAGCCCTAGAGAACATTCCCGCTGTTATACTTGGACCTTGCATCAGGGTCCTGCTGCAAATCCTCCCACACTACCTCACCCTACACATTTTACCATTCCCTTTGTCTTTTTCCCTCTTTGGAAGTACAAACAGGTTAGCAGTTGTTAGTACTTATTCAAATCTATCTAGTTTCATGACCTGAGCTTCAACACTGTGCCTTTCATGCTCCTCAGCCCTAGCTGTGTCCCACTCTCATGTGCAGCCTTCTGTAATGTTGCACTGTCAGGTGCCAAATGCATCAGATCCCATCATGAAGAAAAAGGAGCATAGGGCTTCCCTGCTCTGTCACGTAGGAGCTGATAGACTTGACTATATCTAGTGTACTACCTCTTCTTGGGCTTCAGCCCAGGATCTCACATTTTAAGAAGTAAAAAGTTGAGAAGATGAGCTAATTTGTACAAATATGTTGTTCATTGCCTTTTCCTATTGACATGCTGGTAAAAATCTCAATGTCATCCTCTGAAAAATATCACTGAACAGATACGTTATAAATACTAAATGAGACCCAGAGCTACTCTATAAGGTAGCTGCATTCTTGGTCACAGGGTGGGTCAGTGTGCTATCAACTTGAATTAAAACCCTGAAGGTCCTGACACCTGTGCTAACACTGGTAATTCTTGAATCATTCTACTTGCAGAAATATGTATATCATGCTCATTAAAGTCTAACTCTGAATTATATGTAGAACCATTATTGCCTTTTTAAAGTATTTCTAGAAAAAAACAAGGTAAACATTTTACAGAAAATCAAGTGAATCTAAAGACATTTGTTAGAGAATATCTACAAAGAATTGCAAAAATGTCAATGATCATGAGATTGTTTTTCGACAGAATTGTCATAGTGTTCCATAGGTTTAGTTTTTCTTTGGGAAACTATAAAAGAAATTAAAGATAAGGTCATGCAATTGAGTTACTTACTTTGAACCTTTTTTCCTCACCCTAACTTTATTATCTGTATGAAATAACAGGAACCATACAACATAAAAAGAAGTCATCTCTAAAAGTAAAGCTTGTGTTATGTTTACATAATGTTCTATTTAAATATCTGTTTATTCTATGTAAATCATAGTTTGTTTACAACTTATACATTAAAGAAAACATAAGAATAATAATTACATTTAATCTTGAGGAAAAGTTATGGGAAAAAGAAAGGTACCTCTCTGCTCTTGCAATACCCTTGATAAAGCATTCTATTCTAACAGAAACATACACTGTACATTAATTTTCTTCTCTATATAGTGCATCAGAGCTCCAAAACACTTTTCTTTACTGCTGGTGAAATTGTTGTTTCTTTAAATTGAGTGAGTTTATAAGCAACATTGAATATAGTAAAGTAATTAAACTTTGAAAATTCCATTTTCAAAACTTTCCTGTGTATAGAATACATAAAGCTAGTAACAAGTCCATATAGAAATACCCTGAGATATAATAAAATCAGATTTACAGTCTTAGAATCAGAAATACCAAAGTAATTACAGAGACTATGTTAGGTTTTGCTGGATCCCCGAAATGTAAGAAACTTTAAATAGCAGGCCTTCCTACTGTTGTGTTCACACACACACAAAAGATAACGGTGAATAACCTTTCTACATTTTTGCTTGGCTAGTAATTTGCATCTTGATTTTGTAATGTGGTTTCTAGCTGTGTAAGCAATAGAGGAGGTATGAAAATGAATATTTATAAAACTCTATGAAGAAATAATCTCTTACTGACCAAAGAATCTCCCTTTCAAGATTATAAGAAGCCAAAGGAACATACATCTTTCTTCAGCAATTGTGTGAAATGTAGTGAACTCACAAAATATAACTTGAGAGGTTAATTAAGTTCTATTACATTAAATGCATAAATAATAGCAATAAATACAAGCATTTCGATGAAGACTGTTTTGATTAAGGATTACATATTGGGAAAAGACGATTATTTTTGAAGTCTTATTTGGCAGTTTTTAAAACTAAGCCTACAAATGTATGAATAATTTATAGAGAATGTCTTCAGAAGAGTTATTTTGGTTTTGTGGTTTGTTTTGAGTTTGTCTGTGGGGTTTTTTGAAAAAAGAAAAGCTATAGATTATTATTGGTTGTTAGGAGAGCTGTACTTGAACTAATCTGAAAAGAGTCTGAGTGTCTCTCTGCCACTTCATAAAGATGCCCTTATTGAATAGTTTGCTGTATTTGACAGCTTTATGGCAAAATCATCAACTTGGCATCACTTTCAGAACAAAATGTGTAGAAATTCCACAGTGAATTACAGCTGTACTGTTGTTCTCGACATCTTAATAAAATATCCATCTCCATCGTATTCCCATCCATGTGGTTTTCTCTTAGTGCTGTTGAATACAAATAGAGTTTACCATTTGAAAAAACAAATTCATACAATCTGGAATTTGTGATCTAGTAGTAAAACTCCTAGTTACCAAGACTGTAAATGAAAAGTGTAAGAGGAATCTCTATTCGTATACAGTTTGCCCAGTTATCTTGTAGCTATTTTTAAGCTGAATTATTGAATAAACCCCAGTGTTCTATCCTCAGATTTCCATGTATTTCAGGAATTTCTCAAGAACCTAACAGCTTTCTTATGTCAAAAACATGCAAAGTTAATTAATCATCCTGATGTACTTTACAGCTGAAACTGTTTTTCCTACAAGAACTCTATGCCATGGAAATGAAGGGAGAAACCATTTGTTGTTAAATGTCAATAATGACATAAAACTATGGTTCTGAAATGGATAACATGTTACCGGAAAGAGTACCTAATTTAAACCACTTCCTTGAAACAAATTTGCTGGTACGGGTTTTGTAAGAAAGTTATGGGACATTTTAGGAAGGAGTACAAAGTTATTTTTGGAACACTGGGGAAAGTTGCCCTTTAAGAATGGGAAATAACATGCCCCAGAAATGTCTGAGTGATCAGGGAATTACAGTTATATATCACTTCTCAGGCTATATATACTAGAAGCATATGGCTCAGCGGACAAAGGGCATGATCTAAACTGCCTACTTCAGGTTTCATAGTACTCTGAAAAAAAAAAAAGAGAGAGAATACAAGGTGACCTTCCTCTGTTTCTGGTTATATTCTTGAGCAGAAGTGGCACAGCTCTTTTGGTAGCCTCAGAGCTAAGTGTATCAGGTGATGTCAGTGCTAGTGACTTGCTCATAGCTCTTACTGAACTTTGTGTTGTATGGTAATCCAGGCGGAACACAGCTGGCTAGTTCCAGACCAGGTACTTGTAAATAGATAAGAAGGTTCTAAGTTTTATGTTCCAAGAAATCAGTCTGTGTTGGAGAACAGGCACCCTGGACTGGTGTGCTTTATGAATGGCTGAACGATCTCTCACCAGGAAAATAGGACCACAAAGCAAGTTCTCTTCTAGTTCTGAGCTTGTGAACGGTAAGGATGAAGTCCAGTTAGGAGTGTAAGGCTGTGCTGCAGGAAGAGAACTTTCAGAAAGAGTGGTATGAAAAGATTTATTTTAAAAGAAAAAAAAAAAGAAGCCTTTAAATAATTTTGACTGGAAAAGCAAAAATAACCAAACCCATGTTGAATAAGGAAAAGATGGTGTGGTAGGGGGATGCATCACACTAACAGGTTGTGCATTATTGTATTCTGTAGCCATGGGTATATGAAGTTAACTGGTTGAAAGATTTGGGTTATAATAACATGTGAGAGAAGGAGAATGTACTTTCTGCTTTAGCTTAGGGAAGAAATTGATGTGACATTCTGGGAGAGATGGTGTTTGAGTCTGCTTTATGTCTTTTTTTAACTTTTGTTTGTCGTCATTTGGCGACTGAATTATCTATTGATTATTATTGAGGTGATCAGTCAGAATACAGACGTAAGAATTCTTTTAGATAGTGCCAAGCAAATTCTAGCCTATTTAATATTCTGCGATTTAGTCTGATGTTCTTAAAATGTTTGAAGATGGAGTTGATAGAGATGGTTTTAGGGCCAAAGCACATAAATCTTCAGCCCCTTGCAAGTTTCAACCTATTCAGTCACCAATTTGAGGAAAGTAAGTGTTGCCCAGAACCATGACCAGACATGAAATAACAGCAAGTCTTGTTCACTCACTGTCAGCAGGCAATTCTTTCCCTCAAGTGCTATTGTGTACTTCCCTATTATGATAAGTCCTGTTAATAATGTTGCTAGGGGCATCTTTTCCTGCTTTTATGCTCGAGGAGAGTCATATTTTAGCAGACTGGTTTTATGTAACTGCCTGCCTTTGTTCCTAAAGTCTGTGTGAAAATCTTTAACACTCATAGAAATCTTCAATTTGAATGAGCTTTCTTCTTTTACTTTAACAAGACCAGTAGCTCAGTGGTTTCAGAATGAAGCAGATTTACTTGCAAAAATGTTGTAAACAAAATGTAAGGGAACAGTAAGGAATCGCCATACAAAATGAGATTGCAGGTCCTACTCATTTACTCTGTTGTCTCTGAAAGTGTTGCTATTATGTCGTTCTGAAGAATATTTAAGAATTCAATAGTATGCAAATGTGAAGTACATTGATAGCAGTTCTCAGGATACGAAGCCTTTCTTTCATATTTTAAAAAACTTGAGAAGGGTTAACATATATATTTTTTAACATTTAACTGACTAAAACTGCCAAGAATTTGCAGTTCTTCAGGAAAGCAAGGAGTTAGTTATTTTAGAGTTTTCAACATATTTAACAGTCTCTGAGACTTCCTACTGACAGTGTTACAGAAAAAAATCTGGTTTTAATTACATTGGATTTCAAAATTGGATTCAATTTTATTTTACAAATGTTAATTAAAAATTATAAAAAATTCTGTAAAATCTGAAAATAATGAATGGTGAAGAGGTTTGACTCATATCTTGTCAGTGGCAGAAGAATGTTCCATTAACTTGGGTAGGGATAATCAGAAAGGAATTGTTTTTCTCATTAAGCAATACCAGAAAGACTCAGCCAATTTTCTGTGTTAAAAAGTGTAGTGTTAATGGTTTTCCATTAAAAATATGTATGCGACTTACACCATAGTTGTGGCCTATCTCCAGTGCAAGTAAATATCCAAAATGATCAAGCTCCGGAAGTGAAAGAGGGGGAAATATCTGCCTGTTATTCATATCTGTATTGACATTCTATACTTTAAGTTAAAGACTTTTTATAAGCAATTTAAATTCTCTGTCTACTGATGAAATTCCATCACTGTCGTTATGTAAGGTCCATTTGGAAAATCAATAAAGTTATTGTGTAACCTTAAAATCTGTGAGTATGTAGCTGCTCACAATCATAGAAATTTTTTTCTTTAGTTTTTTGTTGATTTTTTAAAATATGAGGTTTCTGATTCTTGCTAAATGCTAGGGCTACTTCCTATGTTTGGACTACTTTTTATGTTTGGAGTTTCAAAGTCTCAAAAGTATTGCATCATACAGTTTCGATGCGTTCTGTTTTTTCTTTAAGGGAGTTATAAAGCTCCATTTTTAACAAAACCGTCCCATTTACCCAAAAAAGCCTCATTGTCTTCCTAATTTTCACTTCCTTTATATAGAGCTTTAGTACTTTTAGCTAATAACTTTCATTAATAGTTTTATGTTAATTTAAATGTTGAAGTTCAGTCACTTTATAGAAGCATAAAAAAAAAAAACCTTGCTTTTTTTCATATTAAATTCCCTGAATTTTAGCTGAATTTCTTTTTATTGTTTACTAAGGTTTACTTTTTGCAGGAGTTCTCTTTGTGAATGTTGACATTGCAATGCTGACATTTTTTATTACTGGGCTTGATAACATGATATATCTGAATATATCTTTTGTCAGAATAGAAGCCAGCAATTGATTAGAAGGTAATTTGGATTTTGCATTTGTGTTTAGATTTGGGCAAGATGACAGAGTTTAATGAGTCATTAGCACTTTGGGAAATCATGAGATTTTCATACATGTTTTATCTGGTAGAATATATCTAAAGTAGCAAGGTTGCCCAAAGCTGTGCTGTTTCACATCTGCTGCCATCTATATTTAAAAAAAAAAAAAAGATTGATTTTTCACAGTTACACATACTTGTTGCATCTTTCACATTTACAACTAGGAAAAACATTTTAAAGAAGCGACGTAGCATTATAAAAGGACACCTGAGCTACCTCTGGAATTATAGGGCCCTGTCTAGGAGACTGTCTAGGCCCTAGGCTGAGGGGATTAGTGGGACATGTGAGTCCCTCCTTCCAAATGTGCACTTCTACCTGCGTTCCCAACACATCCCTTCCTCGTATCATCCCCGACCCCCTCTTCATGCTTCTCCTTGCATCTCTCCTCCTGCTGTGCCAGCTGCCCCTGCCTGCTGCTCCCCCTGCCTGCTACCACCCTGTCTGCAACACATTTGGTCAGAGGCACCACTGACTCCTCTCTTTGGTGGGAGCTCTGGCAGGTGCCCACTGCCCCCATAGCTCTCAGAGCTGGCTGGAACTTGCTGGAATCAGCACAGGGCAGCTCATGGACTTCTCCCACCTGGGCACCCCACAGGCCCTCCCTGGCCCTGCTGCCCCACAAGCACAAGCAGTGCTCACAGGCTATTCTATGAAAATCATGAGGACTCCTAGGAGGTGTATTTTCATCTGTCTTCATACTTCTTCCAATTTACTCTCCTTCTGTCATTCTTCCTGAAGTGGAAAATGCTCTTTTATGTAATTGGTCTAACTTGTTTCTATCTTGCTTTTTCCCTTGCTGTCCTGTTTGCACCATTTCATTGCAGTTATCTTTAGCTCTGGCAATGCCCCTCTGCTTACCTCCTCTTTCTAGGACCAGTCTTGTAGAAACTACCATTGTAGCTCAGACCAGGGCTCTGTAGTGTAGGTAATGCAGGAAAACTATTGCATTTAGAGATGGCTGTGCAGGTTTATTTAGAAACAGAATCACAGAATCATGGGGGTTAGAAGGGACCTCTGGAGATCATCTAGCCCAACCCTCCTGCCAAAGCAGGTTCACCTAGAGCAGGTTTCATAGAAATGCATCCAGGTGGATATTAAAATCTCCAGAGATGGAGACTCCACAACTTGTCTGAAGGTGACAGAGCACTGGAACACACTGCCCAAAGTAACATTTCTCCTCATGTTTAGATGGAACTTCCTATGTTCAAGTTTGTACCCGTTACCTCTTGTCCTGTCACTGGGCACCACTGAAAATGATTAGTTCCAAACGTTGGTGTTTTCACAGCTTTGCACAGGAAATTTGCCATTACTGTTCTGTTTGTAATATGTGAGAACTGGCAAAAAAACCCCAAACCAAATAATAGTCTATTTTTAGATGTTAACTTCCTCTCTTAAGACTTGATCTTATCAACTTCTCAGATATCATTTGAGATATCTCTGAATTCTTAAGTTTAATAAACCTGCAGCTGCTTGAAGCAGCAGAAGCACAGTAGGGCTGTACCTCCATCTGTCTGCTTTCTGCTCAGAAACACTGCCTGTGCTTCTAGTATTGCACACTGGAAACATCTTGAAGAGGACTGAGGGAGATACTACCACCAACAATGAAGGTGCTGTGCTCTGATAGCTACTTATACAGGAGGACTTTTGTCTGTGAGAAGTCACAGATTGCTTTGAAAGTGATAGAAATGCTTCACCCTTGGAGGGGATGTCGGGTCATGTTTTCATTTAGCAGGACCTGGCACCCAAATGCTAATATAAACACTTAGACCAGGGATTAATTTAGTTGCATCTGTAATTTTAATTGATGAAAGAGCTCAAATAAAGGTAATAAAAAAATCCAGGATATAAAGAGAAACCCTCATACACATGATGGAAAGTGGGGAGAGAATACTTGCAAAGACTGAGGCAGCCTACTGGTAAGATAGCTACCACACCAAAGCAAACAGGATTTTCTATTCATTCCTTGCAAATATATGAATGCATCCAAGGAATACTTGTCATTCTTCATTTTTTTTCATTGTGGAAGCTCCCTGCCAAACACTAAGCACTGACTATGCCTAAGGTCAATTGTGTTATAGCATATGGATTATTTTTTTTTGCCTTTAGGGATCAATGAAAATACAGTAAGAGCAAACTTCTTGTATCATGAGAGGTGAGGATGACCTTGATTTAATTTCCAGATCTGCCGCAGGCTTTCTCTGTAATTCCAGAAATGTCTTTTCATTTCATATGTCCAGTCCTTCACCTGGATAAGGTGAGATAATATATCTTATCCCCCAGCCTTTGTCTGCTGTGCATGTTCAGAAGGCTGGTTTTTGACCTATTGTGTTTGAATATGACAAACCTACATCTTTAGTGTTTTAGCCAGTGTTTCAAGGTGGTACCATGTTAGAAACAGTGCATTGCATAGAACATTGTAAATTTGACTAGACGCAGAAAAGTAAATAGTACAAATACCCATTTAATTTTATTTTTAGCTGTGATAATACAAACAGAAGAGCTATGCTAGCTATGTTACAATAAATTAGTCAAAATGAAAATAAATGGAAATTAAAAAAGGAATTGTTCAGAAATTGAGTTTTCAAACTGTGATCAAATTACTTGTCCACTGACATTTCATCTAGAGTTTGATGAGTAACATTTAATGTCCACAGTTATTTTAAAACCTGTGTCAGAACAATATATATTCATTTATGCCAAACCATAATTTTCCATAGTAATTACAGAGCAAACAGGAAACAAAGGTCCTGCTCTGCAGAGATTACAGGCTAAATTTAGATGCCATATAATCAGTGATATCAGGCAAATGCAGATTTTGGTGTACATTGTGTTCCATCTCTTTTTCTAAAATGAATGCAATACAAAAAGAGCATTTGTTGGAACCTGCCATTTTTCTCAGAGAATCTAGTTAAGAACCCTGGAGTATGTTTGGCCTATGGATTTTACTTTGTCTACCTTCAATATGAATTTCTTATGGTTTTAGTTTTGCTTGAGTTGGAAATATACTAATAGCAAAATATATGTTTTGCACAGCCGCAAAGCTCCTTTGCAAGTCCATCCTGAGTAAATACTGGCTTAGCCTGTGTGAGAGAGATCTTAAGACTTTGGTGGGTGGTTGCAACAGCTGGTGTTTTCATTTTGTTATGTGTATCAAATCATCATTTCGATGACTTATGAAATACTGTATATAATTTAAAAAAATAATTTTTTTACTGTTTTCAGGACCATGAACTTATGAATATGGCAGCACTGGGATTTTTCCATCTATGTTCAGTGGATAGCAGTGCTCATAGGATTGTGTAAGCCTTTATCATGCCAGAAAAGGAGGGAAGGGAAAACAGCATGAAAGTTCTGAAGATTAGATACTCATACTTCATCTTTCTAATCAACAGACTTATTGCATTATGGGTGAGAGAATGATACATCAGAGAGTGATCTGGCCAATCCCAGGCTGCGTAACAGCAAAGGAGAGTAGATGTTGAATAGTCTTATATAAGCTCAGTATTATTGCCAGTGCCTCACTTTTCAGTCATACAGAGGTGACTTAATGGAGCTCTAGAGTCATCTCCCTCTGGTGAGAGGCACATGCCATGGAGATGGAGCAGTCAAATCACTGTGCAGATTTGGCGTTGTCAGAAGAGGCACAGCAGAATATTCACAATAGTCTGAGTTTATAATCCCCAGCCATGGAATACTATAGAAAGCAACTGCAGTCCACGACATGGACTCAGAGTTAAGACCAACAAACGAGAGCTACTGTGTTTCTTACTGACCATTGCATAAAGTGTGCCAGTTTAGCCTTGATGATGCAGCTTAATTAGTCAGTATTACAGTGGTAAGGACTTGGACCTTGAGACATAGAAAACAAAAACTTTGCTGTTAGATGATGTTATTCTAACAGCTCATATAATATTCAATGTCAAAAAGCAGAAGGAAGAGATTCAGTCTTTATCCATTGTAAGATTAATTAAAACCACTTGCACTGTTTGAATTTTGGAATTTTTTGGGGGGGATAGAAGTCCTCTTGAGGAAATTATTTTGCTTCTTGAAGAAGAAAATAGAAATGTAAGCATTATGCAAAACTTTGCTTCAGTAAATTGGAGCATGATATTCACACATTTGTAGAATTCCTAAGTCCATTTTAATTTTCTAGATATTTTGATTCTCTAAGATTCCCCAGAGTTTTACCCATACAGTTACAGATGGATCTATTAAATGAAAACCAAAACAAATCAGTATTCAGATTAACAAATGCAGATATATTTGAGAAGCAAGTTTCAGCCCAAACTCAATGGGAGTTAGTAGGCTGATGACATTAAAAAATATTACAATGCAAATATGAGTGTATGATGGCAACACAAAGTTATGTTATACTAAGAATTCTGAAATTCATTGCCTGTATGCTTCATTAGGTAGCTAATGAACTTCATCCATTTCAGGACTTAAACTGCCAGATCTACCGTTATGTTTTTGCATCAATAAGTATGAATGTCTATAAAAGCATTAGTATATGAAAGCTGTTGTACTTTAATAATGCAAATCACATTCTTGTTTAAGCCCAGAGAAAGCAGAATATCATTTCAGTAAGTTAACATCCTGTTTTTAAATACAGTCACAGACAAGGTATATTTCTTCTGAAAAAAAAAAAAAAAATTCTAAAACATTTTGTAGGTAGGCTAATTATTACAAATGCTATCATCCATGAACAGAACTTAGATTCATAAATACAAATTATTTTCCCTCTGATATCTTAAGTAACCAAAATCCTAGAAAAAATATTGATGGGCATTTGGACAAAGATGAATACTAAAATACCTAGTCACTTCTAATAATTACATTCCTAAGAAAAGACAGAAATTAATGATTTTTTTCTTATTAAGTTCTTTGAAAACTTTTCTATAAATTTAAAATGGAAACAATTGAGTGACTTACATATTCATTCATCTAGTTAATCAGATTAGTTATAATCCTATGGCTTCACTTTGGGTACCTTCCATTAGTCTAAATATCATTTCTAAATCTAATGTAAGTCTTCATAATTACATGATGAATATTTAAGAAAGTAGCTAAATTCAATAATGCAGTAGGTACTTTCTACATAATACAACAGAAATTGAATAAAACAAACATTTTGAAAGATGATTAAATCATTGCAGCAAGGGAACCCTCCATTTTTTCAGTTAGTACAATATTACTAGCAAGTTATTTTTTTGTATCATCCAAATACGGGTGTCTCTGCAGAAAAAAAAGAATTTAGTTAACTTCTGTTGGCTTGTCTATATGCATCCTGCTCCTGGCATCAGGGAAGAATTGCTGCTTATTCTATGTCCTGCCTGATCAGTGGGACTGACTGTGGCAGTCCATTTCTCCATAAATGCCTTGCTCTGCTTCTAAAGGCTTTCAGGACAATAGAGACGTATCAGAAGTTCATTCCCTGATCTGTTTATCCAAGTCCCTAGTTAATACCTATGTGTATATATATATACATTTATTTATTTGTTTCTGTAGGTTTCTAGCAAAACTACGCTTAGTTTTGTTACCTCTTTCATACTACACCCTGAGGGATCATACTTCTCTTTAGCATGCTTATTTCTCACATCAAAATTTTACAGATTGTATAACATTTTAAAATGCAAGGCAAATGATCTTCTACTTCGTGCATACCATCATCTGTT
>WEIS01085444.1:0-34498 GCA_013389965.1 Todus mexicanus
CCCAAACAACAAACCACTAAGTTCTACCCAGGTTTTGCATTTCTATAGCTTGGTAGATGGACACATCAGGCTACTGATACAAAAAAATGCATGTAGCAACTCGGGATACATTAAACTTGCAACAACCAGAAAGCCCTTTATTTGCACTAAACCAATCACTACTGCCTTTGGTACTTCTGTACAGCTAAACCGATGCACCTCAGTAATAAATAATTCTAAACCCCTGTATTATTGATGAAATACTAATTCCCAGGACCCAATTCCAGGTTTTGTTTCTGAAGCAGCATCAATTCTTAAGGGCTCTCCTGTTCTTTAACATACCTTCCTCAGCCAGTTTCCCTATTTACTGGATTACAAACATTTTGGAGGTTTGGAAAGCACAGTATTTAACATTTTATAGAAACATCTGCCAACGGAGCTGCTAAACACTCTTGTAAGAGAGACAGAGATGTTTATTTAGGCATGCTGCTGACGTTTCCCGTTGCATTTTGATCCTGAGGCATATGTAGTCCTTCCAAACAATTTAGCATGTACCGTGGAAGCACAGTTCTCAGAGAAGTGCAGCTGAAAGTAATTGAGATTGAAATTTCAGGTCCATCACAGGAAAAACATGACCAAAGCTCCTCCCAAGGCTCCAGGCAGAACAAGCACCTGGCGGAAAGGCAGGTACGATGATTCTGGAGCGCTGATAGCTGGAGGGCACAAAGTTTGAGGCTTGGTGGGGACAATTTCACGACTGGTTTGAGCGGTGCTTGTTACACTGGTCACCCCATCTACAGCCAGGGGACACCACCACAACAGCCTGTGTAACAGAAGGTGCAAAACCCACACAGAAAATGACACGTCCGTGGCACTGGATCAGCACCACGGGGGTTCTGAACGGAGTGCTGCTCCCACCGGCAAGCTCCTTGTCACCACACCGAGCTAGCTGGGTTACCCCTTCAGCCCTGAGAGTCTCAGTGCTGCGTAATTCACAGGTGTGTCCTTAATGCTCCAGATCTGTGATCTCTGCTAGATTTCATTACGGTGGCGGAAAGTGCCACCATCTGACTCCTCCCTGCCCTTCCGCTGGAATTACCACTGCGCAAGTCCAGCGGACAGAAGAGTTTATCCAGCCCACGGCCCCTGCGGTTCATAACCTGATGGATTACTGTAAACTATAGATTGATCACAGTTAAATCGTCATCGGCTGCTGCAGCAAAATCCCACAGGGATAATGAATTTGCAGCCCTGGCCTCTCTGCCTTTGTTTCTTATCTGTTAAAAGAAGAGTAACTCTTCATTACAAAGCTAAAACCATTATGTTGGGCTACAGAGTTTTCAGACAGGCTACAGAAGTACTCAAGGAAAAGAGTGATTTATCCTACGTGCAATGAAGAAAAATATCTCAGCATCAACCAGCACTACAGCAATCTGAGGAAAAAGGGAGAATCCCCAACTCTGCTTTTGACATCTGATCCCTAAAAGCAAACGATAATACTTTCGACAACAGATTATAAATCTGTGTGTACAGAAAGGATTAATGCAGCTTGTTGGGTATAGAGATGAAGGAAATTTAGAAAAAAAACCACAACGAAACAAACTTTAAAAGGAGAACTGTGTATTGAAGCTAACCACACAAAAATTAAGAGGTTTATTAAGGGCCGTAGACTTAAAACAAGCAAGCAAAGTACTTGCGTGCAGCAGAGGAAGAGGAAATCTGCTCCAGCTGAATTTACTCACTCAGCCGTGTGGATTTCATTCTTCCCTCCCCAAAGAATACTTCCACAGAAGTAGCTGATTTACCTTGTGTTTGGGTCTAGCAAAGAGTGCAGGAATTTATTGTAGTAAGACCCGTGTAACCTCCTCATGAGGAAAAAATGTATCTTTGCCTGCAAAGCTTGATCCTGCACAGTAATGCATGTGCCACAGACAGTCTTTTCTTGCGGTACATGTTCTAAGTTATTTGTGTAAATAACCATACTGGTTACCCACATGTGGTTCCCACAGGGAAGCACTTGAACTGCGAAGAAAATAAAACCAGAAATTGTGACAAATGCATTTTCTGCAACTACTTCCAGCAAGAACCACCCGAGGAATTTTCTTTCACTTGAGCCTGCTTTAATAATGCTGAGAATCTGCACACATTTGGGTAGAGCAAATTATACCAATTAAAAAGAGAAATGGTGCTGCTATATCTATCTACATATTTATAATTACTCTGAAAGAAGTAGATTTTTTTTTATTTTTTTTTACTCTTCTTTTGAGTCCAGAGGTTTCAAATTCGTGATAAAGGTCAAATCATTTCATTCAGAAGAGATGATGAAGCTCCTCCAGAGTTTGACTGAAAAAGGTCACCAAATCCAAACGCTCTCATATTCTTTAAATAAACTCACAGGCCTTTGCTCAAGTGTTAAGGATATTTAAGGACACTGCAGCAAAACGTATATAGTTATTTCCAGTAACTCTTATCAGTCAGAATTTGTATTAAGTGGCTAGAAATCTGAATAAGAAACTTCTATCACTGCATCCTTTCATAAGTTCCTTCTATCAAAAGGAACAAAAAACTCCTGACATCACGGTGACTTAAGATTTGAGTGAATGGAAATAGGTTGATTTTAAATGGAGATAAAAGAACAATACACAAAACACCAGGTTCCCAATCTCTTCATAACAGATAAAATGGATTAACTAATAAACTAGCACAAACTCAGAGATTCACAGTGGTAACTGAAGAGCAAATACTGGTTTAGAAGCTTTATAACACATTTGCCTTCACATTAATCACTGAAGATACACTATCGAATTTTCCTTTTTTCATCGCAAACACTGCTTCTAACAGACAAACCTACAGCGTATAAATAATCTGTTAAATAAATGAACCAGTATGTATCCAGCTTCAAGAAACACAGGACTGAATTTGTTCCATCAACTACAAGAAAAAACCCGGCAGGTCAGCTCCTAGCGATCACCAACACACATCTCTGGGCCACAAAGATTTGCAAAAAACCAAAGGCAGCACGTACAAATGACTGGTTCATACATTAGTCATATTAATAGGTTAAAAATTAAACATCACCAATCATCTGAACAGCTTCAGGCCACTCTGATCCCAGTGCAGAGCACAAAGTCACCCAATTGCAAAACTGCCACATGAAGTTGCCAACAAGCAACTTCTAAATCAGCTGCTCTTCATTCCCTAGCACCCAGTATCCCGATTCATACCACAGGGTCAATTTACCAAGCGACAAAGAGAGTCACAGAAATCCCCCAAACAGCTTCGTGCTCACCTCCCTGGTGATCTAGATATTGGGAAGGGAATAATAAAGGAAACCAAGATCATTGATTTCAAACAGCTGGGCTAAGAAGGATGTCTTTCTTTTGAGGGCAGTGCAGGAATCTGATGCATTTCCCCTCCTCTCCCCAGTTTTCATCCACACTAAAGAAAACCGATCTGGGCTTTTCAGCAAGGTTGCCCACAAAGAAATCCAGCTGTTGAGCTGCCCGAAACAAGAACCTTGTGCAGGTCCCTCAGTGCAGGGACAGGGGCTGAGAGCTCTCCAAATGGGAGGCAGCAGCACCCCCATGGCTTAAGATCTCAAACATTTCTTCTCCCAAAAGCTCTTTCTGGCATAAATTGTTTTAGACACAACTCAAACACCTTCCCCTGAAACCAATTCCAAGAACTCAGACCCAAAGAGCCTCCAGCAGTCGTTTTAAGTGGGGAGCGGAAGTGCAGGCTACCTGCCAACGGAATTATTGAGGACCCACCGATTGCTGCTGCTCTAGTCCCTTCGCCTTCAGGACAGACAAGTCTGTGTCTGGTTCAAATTGTGACATAGAAAAAAAAAAAGATCCCTTTGTGCTAGAACAGAGGTTCTCTCATGAGGCAAAACTCACAAGCTAAAGAACAGAAACACAATACTATACATAAATAACAAGGTAGTGCAAACACAACCTACAGACTTGTGATGAGAGACTCTGCTTTCTTCTATAGCAAATTACAAATCCTATACCAACAGTTTGCATGGCTCCCTTTTTTATTTTTTTTCATTATTTTTTAAAAAAAAAAATCTGCCAAACTTCACTCTTATAAAGACAAGTGGTGCAAAACTGGTCAGAGCTTCATCCATACAGACACATTACCTCATTAAGCCTTATTAAAACACATTCTCTAATTCAGCATTTACTCAAGGAAGGTATCCCAATGCCAGATAAGCCACACACCATTTGTAACGTGGACAAAAATCTACTAAGAATTTGTCTGAAACCAAACTCATTTCCTCTTCTGGCTTGGGCCAAGATATGAATCAAGGTCTCTAGAGGCAAAAGAACTACAGCGTTATAAATCATTACTGGCTACCCATTTGCCTTCCTTGCATGTTTTTACACTTATTTGAAATCCACATATGTGTAACATTAAAAAGACTGGTTGCATATTTCAGTTTAAAATCCAAGAGACAATAGTAAATGGTTGCTCTGAAGGCCCGTGAATCAAAACTTTTCGTCCTGTTTGCATTTATGAGTGGATTTGCTGTAAAATGGAGAAAATGAAATTAGTTGTCATTTAATCACAGCAGCCTTGATTCACCTCAGCTACAACACACAAAGGCTTGGCATGATTCTGTATTCCCTTGAAATCCCGAGATAAGAGTTAACATTTATTCCACAAACTGAACTAGTAACTTCACTAAGAAGAACCGTCGCGGGTGCAGTTTCACATCTCTGTGTATTATGTTCATGAGAGTGAGGGCACTTACTACTATTAGCAAGCCGTTTCTTATTTTGCCGGTTAAAAGCTACCCAGGACATAGAGCAGGCAATCAATTCTGAAAATTTGATCACTTCATGTACAAATCTCATACATTTCCTTTATCTTGTTATTTCTGATGGGAAAAGGGAATCAAACACGGTCAGAGTACGCAAGGAGTTAGTAGCAAAGTCAAAGCCAGAACCACAGATCCCAGCGATCCCACTTTTCCTTAGGGCACTATCTCTCAAAAAATTCAGTTTATAGGAGTACTACCACCTCAGGATAAAAGATGACCATCGGCAGCAAAATAAAGCTCAGTGACTGTTCTGCCTGAAGGAAGCCACGAAAACATTTAAAATATTTCTGAAGGGATCCAAGAAAAAAAATCTCAGCCATGGAACAGATACCTCCCCGGGAAGACGGCAGCAAGGAGGTGCGCTTCACGAGACGGGGTAGTAAAGGAAAAGGTCGAAGTCCTCCCTGCGATCTCAGTGCTTCCCAAGCTGTCAGTAATGAGGCTGCTGCTGTCACTTACCCCCTCATTCACTCTCTCCCATCAGACACTGATAGCACGCCTGTCACAGCCATCGCAAAGCGGGAGTCAGAGATGACAAATCGCAGGGAATACGTGTCAACACAATCAACTGGCCTGAAGACAGACAGCTGGTGCGCAAATTCCACCACAGACAGTATCGCTTGTGAAATCATTCCAAGGCATTTTTAGCAATCGCGAGCTCTCAACAACAGCCCTGATTGCTAAAAATAACCCGCTGAAGACTTGCTCCAGCATTAATAACAGCGCTGGCTAAATATGAGTCATGACCCACTTGGTGACATATAAGCAAAACAAGCACAAACCTCACAAACAAGTAAAAGATTAGAGTGCTTAGAGCTCCAGCAATTTTAATGCACCTATATTACAATGTTTTCTCAACAACACGAATGTCAGTTGCTAATACTGAAATGCTGGTGAGGAAGGCAGGCAGGCAGGATCCTCCATAGCTAGGCAAAAACGGAAGGCTCAGATTATTTGTCAGCACAAATGTACAACAGACGAGTTCAATACAAACCCTCTGTACAGCAAACAAAAGGGTGTAACGCATCAAAGGTGCTAAGTGGTCCCCATCTCTCCCATTTCAAAAGTTCCTACTGAGCATCCATTGGTTTACAAGATAACTGCAGTATCATGGAAAAAATAGCAAACGCCGCTTCCCCATTGGTTTTGAATCTTGAGAAGTAACAGCATGACAGGGAAAGAGAGATCTGCTTCCTTTTGGTGCACAGCTAACCACAAAAAGGCATTTTTCTTAGCGAGAGCTGTAGCAGCACCTGCAAGCTCTAACAGTTCAAGACCTTTGAGAACAACGCAGAGAAATGGCAAGGACAGAAGGCAGTCTTAAAATTCACATACCCTGGCAGAAGCATTGACACTTCAAGTGTAAATAAGGGCAGAATTCATCCCCAGAGTGTTGTAACAGAACTATCTACTGCCTCGAAACTCCTCATGGCAGGTACGCTACCACAACACAGGCCACCGGACTTGCCTCAATTAAGCCCAGACTGAAACACTGCCTCTTGATTAAAAAGGTTCACTTCAGAGATATCCAGAGATGAAGGAGTCATCACAATCCTTGATAAACTGCTACAGCTGTTAATTACTCACCCTGGTGAAATTTTGCAGCTTATCTCTAGTCTAAACGTATCAATGTTAGAGCCTTCCAGCCACTGGCTCTCATTACAGTTTTGACTGCCAGGCGGAAGAGCTCTCTATTATCAAATTTCTCTTGCCTACACAGGCTTAGAAATCGTAATCGTGTCACCCCTTACCCTCCTACAATAAAACAGACAGAGCTCCTGGAGCCCTTCCTTGTAGAGACAGATTTTCTGATTCTACAACGGTTCTCACGACATTTTTCTGAATCTCTCCGATTTTTAAACATCCTTCTTGAACTGCAAGCACTAGGATGGGATGCAGCATTTGAGCTTCAACTTTGGGCATAGCTAGGCTGTGAAAACTCAAGTTCAGATGGCTGTGTTGACCTGTTTCAGGATAGCCACATCTCAGGAGACAGCTACCCCTCCTCCATCTCCTCACTAAACAAAAAGGGCCCTCATTTTGTCTCCAGAGTACGGCATTTTATTGCATCAGAACACACTGTTCACAAAGTAATCCCAGTCACTCAAGTCCTGTTCCTTATCTTGCACTCCACCTAATCTGCATGTTATCTGAGGACTTTATGAGTAATGGTTTTATTTCCAAACCCCCAGGTCACCGATTAAAAGAAGTTAAACAGTGCTATCCTAAGGACCTACTACAAACATACCTTCTGGAAGCTGCTTCTTTTTTGCCTGCCCTGTTTTGAAACCTTCCAGTTAGACAGTTTTGAACCTGGTTCTCATGCTGCTTCTATTTAATATCTGCATTAATGAAACAACAAAGCTGAGACAAAACCACTTCACTTCCAAATACAGTGAGTCAAATATCTGGAGCTTTCACGGCTGATGGCAACAGACCTCAGAGAAAAATATTGCTACCAACTACCATGCAGATAGCCTAAATCTTACTGTAAGCGTCCAAGGGTCAAATCCAGCTGCCTGCTTTGCCACCATCCCTCTAGAGCGCAGAGCTGCAGGTTTGGTGGTTGCTGCTGGAGGTGCCGTCACAAACCTGCCACGTTAGCGTGCCTGGAGGGAGCACTTTAGCAGCACCTCCAGCACGCGAAGGAAAGCTCCTGCTCCCAGAAGCAACTCCTCAGGGTTATGCAGGGTGGCCTTCTCCAGATTAGACAAGCCGGGGTTGTGCCTTGGAAGTAGAGAGCAGCTGGTCCTCTTAACTCCTCTCAGTGGGGTCCCCTAATCCTAACATGATCGAATTAGATTATCTGTAATGCAAGGAGATTTCAGTGCAATGAGAACAAGGCTCTCCAAATGAGTACGGCGGCAGAGTTACAAGACCGTGCAAGACGTGCCCCATTGCTTACACAGTGTCGAGCAGCCCCAGCACAAGCTCATCCAGCTCCACCCTGCAGCTACAAGCCTCACCCCACCCACAGCAGGCAGCTGCATGGGACAACCAGGGTTTGCAGCTCTATCTGAAGAAAATAAAGTGCTTTAAAAGAGCACTTGCTGAGCTGTAATATTACAAGTTACTTTCTGGGGTTATTTCATCATTCCTTCTAAATCCTAGAAAACAGTACACCGTAAATGAGGGTTTGTTGCTCTGGTGGAGAAGAGGCAGGAGGTCATCCAGGAGAGAAGCTGAGGTGTAGCGATGCAATACATCCCTCCTTCTGCATCTCCACAAAATAATGGATCAGGAAACCAGCCAGTACATCCACTTGCCACCAATTAGACCTCACACTCCCCATACTGTATTTAAATTACATTTCTCCAGATCAAAACATCAAAATTGCCAACTCTTTCTGCTGCTCCACAGCCTCGTAGAAAAGCCACAACCACAGCCAACATCGTGTTTCCACAAGCCCTACGCTAAAGGTAAGTCCCCAATGGACAAGCAAACATGAGAAAAGGGATGCATGGAATGCTTTGAAGAAACAGCACAAGATCTAAACATATATAGTTGAATCCTCTGGGTCTAGAACTACGAATTCATCTTGGTGACACCAGTGCCTGCCACTGCACTGCTCTTCCTCCCAGTGGTACCGCTACGCTTGCACAACGCAGAAATCAATGACAATTTCTACCATTTGTCTCTTAGATTGCTGCTAGTTCCCAATCAAAGCAAATTTTATTCTTTAAGAAGTGCTCCTGATGACATAAAATCACATGCAGCTTAACCTTTAAAATAACTTTGATCCTGAGCCACTCCAAACTTAAGATCTGGAAACCACATACTTTAATGCTACTCAGGGGTCTAAACAGCCAGCACAAGGGAAAAAGTGAAATGTATTTTTGCTGTCTCTGGGTACCACGAAGAAATATATCTATTTTCCATGCTAGTGAGACATTTTAAAAGGATTTCTGGTCTTCTGTGAAGTCTCACCTGCACACAAAGACAGCAATGACTCAGGAGCAAGGCACATTCATCTTGTCTTTGCAGAGTCTGTCCTTCCGTATAATGACTGATGATCCAAACTGGGGTCCCTGGATGTTTATGGTTAACAGCCCAATTCTTCAACAAGCTTATGCCAGAACACAAAACCCCATCTGACACAGAATCCAGATGGAGAAATGTTGTGCCTTTTAAGTGTGAAGTATTGCAGCATCCAGGTAACACGAATGGATCAATGACACCAGCGAAAACAAAAGAGACTTCACCTACAAAACAGTGAGGTTGTGACCAACTTGTCTGTGTCAGTGCTGAGATTCTGTACTAAGGATGGGAAAAAAAAGGCACAGAAGTAAATTTAAGCAGAAAAAAACCCTAAGATTTGCTGCAGAATAGGGGTCTTAATTTCCCTACATCTAGAAAAACTAAATTCCTCCTTAGATTCCTCTTCCCACTTCCCAAAGCTTTATTAATATAGCCCTGGATAAACTGCCTGGGAGGTGACAATCTGAAATTTCTTACGAGAACAGCATGATAAAGCTTAATGCAGGGGTGTAGGAAATCTATATAAAATGGGAGTATCATGGGCAACATTGCGTATTGCACAGTAGCAAGAGCCTGGATAGCACCTTTTCCCCACGACCCAGCACATCCCCAGGCTGAAGGACTGTGCTGCTTTTCCTTATATTTGGCTCAACTAGGCTGGAGTAAGGCAGCGAGCAGGCAGTAAGCCTGGGCAAGCAGGTCGCAGTAGCAGAGACTGGGAGCTTTACTACAACATCCAGCCCAGGAGAAGCTGACAGCTCTCTCATGTCAGTCTCGCACAACTCTGCAAGGAGTTTGCATGCTCACCAGGGAATTTTCTTCCTTACATTTTCTCCACCACTCCTGTCGGAACGCCAAGGGAAGTACTTGGCAAATTCAGCTGTGTCATTTTTCAGTAGCTTGTGTGTCACTGGAACTGACAAGCAGATTACCCTGACAGCAGCAGCCACGAGGACTTCTTGAAGCGAGTTTGCAATACGGGCCAGGTAAAGCTCCTCATTTTCCTTTTAGCTCCAGTAACAGCTCTGAAAGCGCTACAACTGCATGTCTGCCCCGTGCAGAGTCTGTTTAAACACTCCTACAATGATTACTTGACTCATCTCTACAAAATGAGAGATGTTGAATACATTCATAAGAGGACTTATCGCAAAAATAATATAAATGACTTTTCTCGATGCTTGTCAATGTTTTCAGCCACGTCAGTGTAAAGCTTTTGTCTTGTCTAGCAAAGGTTGGCAAGTTAAATCCAACCTAGACATTTAAGACTGCACAAATGACTGCTGCCAGTCAAGAAGCCAAAGCATCAAACCACTCCAAGTGCAGGCACACTCTCTTAGAATCATTTAATGCTTCAAGGCAAACAATAAACATGCCTCAGTTCCTCGCAGCCATTACCCAAGCATCTCGCTGAAACTTCCCTGATATCTGGACTAGTGTCACCATCTTGTTCTCAAAGAATCTTCCTTTCATCTCCATCGTCAGCAGATTTCTGCTCTCAATGCCTTTTGGTTTTGTTCATTTAAAAAAATAATAAAATCCCAGGTCAAAGAGCCCTCTCACCTTGTATGGCTTACTCCATCAGCATCTACACAATAAATTGAAAATACACTGTGCGGTAAGGGTAGTACATTACACACATACAATAGGGAAAATCCATGAATAGAAAACTTACTCTGAAGAGAAGCAAGTGGAAAGAGTATCAAAAGCAGATCAAGTACATCTCAACCAAGAAACACAATCTTTTCAAACTTCAAAAGAGAATTGGAGTGGCCATAAATATCTAGCTAATGAGGGCTTTAATAGGATCTGTCCTCCTAACTCCTTCAAACTGCTAAAAAAAATAACTCTGAATGTCAATAGTGCCAAAATCTTGAAGAATTTTATATTTGCTCTGCTTATACAAACCCCAGGCATTCTTACAACCATCCATTCCCTTTGCTCATAAATATTTATCTAGTTGGAGCCAAGTGCATAAATGAACCTTCCATCCCGCTTATGGCTGTTCTTCCTTTAATCCTTAATCCCTTTGCACTATCTTTCTTGTTTCTAACCTGCAGAGGACTCTGACTGTTTACATTTAATTCTTCTTATGCATGCCCTGGAGCACAAATGGCTTGTCAGGTTAAAGATAAAGCAAACATGTACTGCCACCAGTAGAGTAACTGGCCTTTTTGATATCAGAACACCTGCAGCCAAGGCAGGCCGGGTAATGGAAGAACGAATGAATAAGTGATTTTGTGAGATCTCCCCACTCCGCACATACAGGGACTTTTCTAGGACAAACCTCTTGCCTGCTACTCACACTGATTCTGAATGTGGTCCCCTTCCTCTTTCTAATCAAATGCAGTAAGTCAGGGATGGCACAGCCAGAGATGAACCAGAGAGATTATGTCTAAATTGCTTCTTGAACAACCGGGCAAGCAGAGCAGAGAAAGCAAAGGTCTGATATCTATGCTAAAGAGGTCAGCAATGAGAGGCGTGAAGCCATCAAGATATAAGAAGGACCTAGACAGTGTTTTATCAGCACAGGCAGAAAGGTTGAGTCAGGAGAAGCACTTGGAAGAAATATTAGTATTTACACTTGGAGAGGGTCAGTGGAACAAAGAGACAAGGGTTTGTCACAGTCAAGAGCTTTAGCTCCTGGAACAAGTCCTTTCCACTTTCTTCTTGACCCGCATTTCCAACCACAAAGCCTTCTGCTTTTTTGGAGCTAGACTTAAAATTAATCCTCAATTTCAGACCAAAAGCACAAATTAAATCCCAACACGGTTTTCTTCAGTAATAAACATCTCTCATTCTTGCTGAGGACTTCAGGACTGTCCACCTTCTCACTCCCTGAAAAGCTTTTTGTTCACTTTAAGCAATGCACTAGCTGCGAAGTCTGCCAGCTAGAGCTGCTGCTGCTGTCTGGAAACCTGATAGACCACTGCCCAAGGCAACTGGGTGGGATGATGCTGCCAAAGAAAGAAGTTGCCAAGGCCCTGCCCACACTCACTCCTGGGACTCAGAGAGCACGGATTTTGTTTTTTTTTAAAGGGTGATTCTTTCTGTTGTTCTTTCCAATTAACTTGTTACTACTGTTCCTTCAAAACAGAAAAATTCAAGGTTTTGGAAAACGTATCTAAGCATGCACAACTGCATCATCTGGCAGATTAGGCATTTAACTGCGAGGATAACATTACATAAATCACTGTGATGAGCCTGTTGAAGCACAGTGTTTCCATCCTGAAATGTCAGGTTGCTGAAAAATGTATCACATTTTGACATAATTTGGAAAACAGTTATCCTGATTTCTTTCAAAAATCCTCCCTTAAATCACATACACACACACCCTGCCCTTGGCCACAGAGAACACCAAGAGCAACAAAAACAAGAAAGTAAAAAAAAAAAAGTGAGGGAAGTGGTGATTCAAAAGAGGAGCGAAACCTCTTAAACTGCAGGAGCCCCAGGACAACAGCACCACGTTTACAAACAATGTCCCCCTAGTCAGTCTGAGAGCTCTCAGAGACAGAGTAAACATACAGTGCTGATTCTTTGACAGAATTAAACTGTTTGTCTTAGTACCAGTAGCAAGCCTGATAGCAAAACTTTTGGCTATGGACAATACTGTTTACTTGAGTGAAAGGCTGAAGAGCTAACTGAAGTTTTTTCTGCGGCAGAAATTTCAAATACTGTGGAAGTTTATCAGTTTATGAACTAACCTTGCTAATTGACACATCCCTTAAGAAAACAAAACCCAAAAACCAACCAAACAAACAACAAAGCCTCAGAAAACCGAACCTGATGTGTTTTCTTCCAAACCTCATCGAATTGTTTTCTTCCAACATTTCTCAAATACTTGCAACAGAAACACACAACTGTCATTCAACATCTACTTATAAAAGTCTTTTTAAAGCCTTTTGTATCACTGTAGCTACATCCAGTATCGTACACTTGGAAGCCCTGGCCTGAATAAATAAATCCTTGAAAATAGCTCTTATTTGGCACAAATGCTTCCTGCTCTTTCAGCCATTACAGAAAGATGAAGCTGTGATCTACCTGCTAGCAGGCGGGGACAGAGAGGTGATGCCCACAACAGGTAAGACGAAGGCTCCATGGAACTGCGCAGCCTGGCGAATGCACACTAGAGTAGGAGGACAGGGTGTTCTTCCAATTGCTGAAACAAGCACACTAAATCTGCTAGAGGTGACCCAAATACCTCTCTGTCCTCTCCAAATTTGGGAGAAGATTTAAGACTAGATTTGAAACTGCTAAGGCTGAACCTGGTGTTTCATTCATGTTTTTGCTCACTTGACAGTTGCTTCCTATTTAAAGGTGCAGATTCAGGAGTAGAGGAATTAGGGTGAGAAATGGCTCAGTAAAGTCACTGTGAGTTTAGTCAATGGATCATGTCCTCTGTAATTATTCTAACACAGGATCCACGGTGGAGTTTATCACCACTAAGGAGCAAGAGCAACAAAGCCTTCCTGCTGTGGCCCCAAAAGGGTTGCGTTTGCAGGGCTCGGAGCAAAGGACCAGGGCAAAGCCCTGCTTCAAATTTGAGACTGACGGGCAGCGTGAGAACCCCAGCAAAACCAACTGCAAATTGCAATAATTGATTATTAGGGAGCTATTTATAGAGGCAGGATTTGCATGGAGAGAGATTCTAGAAGTTGGTAATTCAGTAAAGAAAAATACCCGTAGAGCACTGGGACTTTGGAAGTGGGCTTTTGTCTTTTTTAATGCAATATTTGAAACGACTTACAATAAACTAAAAAAGACTACCCAAACCTTGCAATAAACCTTGACTTCACACAATTAAGCAGCTGCTAAATCCTCTAATATTTCCTAACTGTATAAATACAAAGCACTAACTACTGCCTGTCTCTCATGCCTCAGCTGGCTGACTTGGGGGTTCGCCAAGTTTAAAGTCTCCTCTCCCATGGCCATAGCGAAAGTTTGGGGGGGCTTTTTACTTTGTTTCCAGACGGAGATACTTTTTAAAAAACACATCTCGCATAACTCCACTAAGCATCCTCCCGCTGACACTCCACCACAGGCTGAAAAAATCTGAGCACCTCACGGTTACAAATTCACAGGACAAAGCATCTGCTGCTTTACCTACTCCCCCAAAGTGGTTATTAAAACTTTCAAAAGCTGAGAACACAAAGGTCCCAGGACACTGTCTGCCCACTGGAGCAGCCAGTCTTTATGCATTTAAACACCGTGCTTTCCACTCCATGCCTTCACCAGCTGCTTTCATTTAGATGCAGGTCACATTCACACAGACTAGAAAGCATCACAAACCCGTACAAATTGCTAACATGGGAATTCAGGTCCTGGAAACTCATGCACTGCAGCCAATGGACAGTCTATCATTTCTGCATTGAATCTTTAAATACTAATGATAATGCTATTAATAAACAGAGTGCCTTTCTTTTTTAGTACAGGTTCCTGACATCTAGGATAACTTCACTGTAGATTTATTTATATTTTTTTTTACAGATTGACAAATCTATTAAGCGGACATAAAATATAAAAGTTTAGCGGTCTGAAAAGATGCGAATTTTCCTGTTAGTCCACCCTCACACTTCATACACGCTTGCAACATTTCAGGAGTAGGGGAACAAAATTTGGGGAAGAGCATCAGTTGAAATCGGTTTCAAATGGCAGATCAGAGAGCACACAGGCAGCAGCAGAGAAACATATGTTTGAACCCAAGCCAAAAATCTGGCTTCCTTAAGTGTAGGATGACAAGCCTCTTGTAGTGGTAATAGTAGGCTGAAAAGTGGGGGTGGAAAAATTCCCTCAGCTCATGCAGAAGGCAAATTCTGTAACATCCACCTAACAGCATTTAATTCAGAACAGCTGGGCTTTGGAGAAAGACGTCAAAATGACCCATTAAAGACAGTGAAAAGCTTGACACTTTATGCTTTGATAGCACTGTCTCATCACTCACCCCCGCATTACGAGATATTTAGGAAAATGGTAAGTAACACTGTGGTGTCAAAAACCCAACGCACTTTGCAGGACACAGCCCCATACATCACTTGGCTCAGAGCTGATAAGTGTCTGTGCCTTTGCTATCTCACATTAACATTTCCACGAAATTGGGCATATGAAAATTGATGGTGATCAAAAGCTAATTACAGTGTTTATGTCAAAAACCAAAAGAGCAGAACGGTGACTTTTAATTTGGGTGTTCCCTTCACTAAGCTCAGCTACTTCCAACACAGCAGACTCCAAGAGAACAGCATTTGCTCTCACCAGCAGGACTGGTGATCTGTTCTGTTTTATCCATGGTTCACAGCGGACCATTAGTACCAGCCTGGAGCTGGAAAAACTTGCTATCATAGCAGTCCCTCTGTTGTCACCAGTAGAAATTTTGGGTGCACCTGAGTACTAGAAAACTGCGTTGTCAGCAATATAATTCAAAATTATCCCAGGCAAAAAAACAACTCAAAAAAACCCACAAAAAAGACACAGATGCGAGTTCGTGTTTCAGATGGCAGCAAGCGCAATTGCTCATCTACAGAGGGCCAACACAGACTTTGGCTGAAGCCACGTCCCAAGTCTGTAGTGTTCAGTCAAAACTACGGCTTTGCTTTTTTCTGCTGCGTGTCCTCCTCCTCAAAATAGGTTGTGCTGATTAACAGGTTTGTGCTGTTTGATGAAAAGATACTCCAGAAACTGGCTTGTGTTGCTGCTTATACAGAAGCAAAGACTGTAATTTGTGAAGTACAAACGAGCAGAAGGACACCTGCTTGTTTGACTTCAGTAGGTACGAGTGGCTCATTCTTCAGGACATGCTTGCTTGCGCTGCTTGAGCGTTCATTGCCTGAACTGCCTTGTCTCGGATGGTTGAATCCAATCCCTTTCCTTTTTGCATATCAAAGAGCTGATTTTCGGAGGATTGCGGGCAATGCACAGAGGCTGCTGTCCAAGGCTTCTAAGATGCTCCTTTGCACATGCATGCGGCTTATAAACTTTGGTTCCGCTACCACAGCTGAACAGAAATAACTTCTATATTCCAAGTCTTTTAGCTGTTCACCAGCTTTTGTATCATTCTGCATACTACAGCCAATATTTGAAGGGACTTGAGAGCAAAAATACTCACAGTTCTTTTAAGAAAAATGAGTGGATTACAACCACCACTCCAGTCCTGAATTCAGTTGCAGCTGTCATGGATTAGCAACCTTAAAAAAAAACAGTACTGAAAGCCTGGAACAACCCAGTACTCAGGTGGAAGGCAGTGTGCCGAGGAGAACACGTTGCTCCACTGTGCAGAGGATGACTTAGCAAGGCAAAGAGCTTCCTCACAAGCTGTCTGCTTCCCCGCCTGTACGTTTCTGTTTCACGAGCCTGACCCGCCTCAAATACGAAGATATGCTTTGTTAAATACGAACAAGATATCAGCCCACTATTACCTAGGAGCTGCTACGTTGTGTTCCTTGAAGAACAAGCAGCATTGATCATTATCTACATTTCAAGACTGCCCCAGAAGCAGACAAATTCTCCTGAGAGAAAGAGTCTGTTTTCATGTTAGCGCTCGTGGAAGTAAACAAGCAAAGGGAGAGAAATGCAGAGTATTTATTCTTTCTAGACAGCCAAGTTTTTTTGCAAAGTGTCAGCAGCTCTGGTTTTGTAGGCTGTTTGGAAAAAGAAAAGCAAGTAAGCCTTAACACGTTTCTTCTCCGTCTCAGCGAATACACACATGCAAAATGAGATCAGAACTAAGCTGGTCAGTGGTGTTCCTCCACCCAAAAGGTGACCAGATCGAAGCCTGAAAATTAAGTCTTCATAAAGCAGCATTTTCCAAACCTGCCAGTTCCCACTATTTAAAATGACAGCCGCTTTGACAAGGAAAATGCTATCCTGCTTTCCTAGGAGGCAGAACCACTGCCAAGAATTAAGAGAATCCTTCTTTCTTAAATTCAAACTGTATAGGTTCCTTGCTGTTTGTCTGGAATCTGAAGGGAATGCAAAGAGAACAAGGGCGAGGTGTAAGAGCACTCATTTGTACTGGAAGGGGTTTTTCAATTTTTTTCTGATATCAAGGAAACAGCTCTAGGTGCAAAATACACATGGACTGATTCTTAGAAGGCCCACCTGCCCATGAACAGTGCAAGTCAAGCTAATTCACTCCTCATTTTTGATGTGTGTTTTTCTTTTTAAACACAGCAACATTTCATCTGAATTTCAGCTTGCAAAGCTAACGTGCATGCTCAACTGCTGAATAATCCATGGATTTAAGTGTCCCTAAATACACAGTGAAAAGATGGATTACCCATTAGGATAAAATAATATACACAAGCCCCTAAATACATATGTACACTGTAATACGCGTTTTAAATAGTCTCTGTGTGTGAATTTAAATGATAATATGCATGCTAAAAAGTTTCAAAAGACATCCTTACAAAGGAGCCATTACCACTGTGTAAATAATACATCATTTAAAATAAATTCTCTGAACTCCCATGAAAGGTTCCTTTTTTGGTCAACATAAAAAGAATAAAAGAAATGAACACATACATAAAATACAAATATTATGGGTTTAGTTTAAATTCCTAACAGTGCAAAAGTGAGGGGAGGGAATGACGTTGTTCCTAACACGGTCTATTTTGTATTCCTTTACTTACACTCAGAGAACTTGCAAAAAATAAAGGGTGTGATAGATTAATAAAGTAATGATTGACTGTCTTTGCAAATTGTATCGTCTTTCCAATTTTCCAGCGGACACCTTAAGATTTTTACATGCATCCACTGCTCCACAGCACACACAGACTTGCTTTTCTTAATCAACTTTCACGGGCCCCTGATAATTACAGATTCTAAACCACGAACACTAAACCACTCCTTCCAAATGTCAAGGCAGTGCTGCATGGAAGAAACAGAATCCCCATCTCTGCCTGGTAAAAACACAAACCAGTGCTTCGGAGGAAGCAAGCTTTGATCAAGAAGGCTTGGGAAGGTCTGATGGTTGAGAGACCAGTTTGAGGAGGACCAACCAGCTATGCAAAACAGCTTCGTTTTAAACACAGAGAATCAGGCTTTACAACTTTTTAAATTCCAGTCTTTAATAAAGCCTGTTTGGCATACACAGTTCTAGCAAGTCTAACTTTGGTATAATATACCAGAATTTGCCAGTAAAACTTTGCATTACTGAGCGTTCAGTAACAAGGTGCTTTATGATGACTCTGCAATACACACCACCCAATTCACACATGGATCCCACAGTCTTCATCATTACATTCACCGAGATAGTTAGAGCCGTATGACTAATCCACAGCAAAGGCCCAAAGCTCTGCTGCCATTGAAACAGGAATATTTTCCCTTTTGTTGTTTTGTATCACGACACGTACCAAGCCTTTCTTTCTCCCACACAGCTGAGTCCTTCCCTCTTCTTTCAAATAGGCAAGAAAAAAAAATAAATTCAAGTTTCTCCTTTTAAGGGACGAGAGATGGATGAAAACAGCACCCTGGGGAAAAGAAATAGATGGAGCTGTTTGAACATGATCCTGCCCAGCACCAGAGGAACTCCCACAGGGTTCAAACACCTTCAGGAGTGGCCCCAGGATCCCAACACAACCCCAACCAGAAGTGGTATGTGCTTTTCCAAGTCAGGATGTCACTTGCCTGGACATGTGCCTGTGCCAGCTGTTCCTGCTGAAAGCTTAAGCCTGCAACTGTTTTGTTTCATTCTCCTGGCTGCTCTCAAGTTAGCTTTTGATTCTGCCTTTCCAAAAGCAGTTTAAAGGAGAATGAAACCAATGAAGCACACCAGAGCTGGTATCCTTCCTCCAAGTGAAGCTAAAGAGCGAAGGCACAACCTCTTTATTATAAACAACTCCCATCACAATCTGCACTCTACATTTCTTTAAGATAATGCCAAGTCTTACTTAGGCTGTGCAACTCCAGGCTGTGCTCTGCACCCTCTGCGTGCTGTCCACACCCACGTGNCACTCAAAGAGCCAGTGAATTTGGAGGGTGGCAATAGGAAAAGTTGATGCGTAGTGTCTGCTCTGCAAATTATTTTCCGCATAACATTTCCCCCCACCCCTCCCTGAAGATTCCCAATCAGCTGGCTGCTACTTTGGTTACTGGAGAAGCCAGGAGCCCCATTCGAGGACCTCGTCCCTGCCGTGCTCTCTGCCACCCAGCCAGGATGACGCAGCCGTCTGGGCTTCTGCAGCCAACCCTCCAGCGCAGGGGGACAGAGCCACACAGCCTAGAAAAATACTTGATTCATAAAAGCACATATTGACATCCCTAAGCAAACTCTTCAAAATACTATATTCGCCCACACAGTGCTGCTGAGAGGCACGCAAGAAGGCGATTTTAAGAGCTCTTTATACACTGGAATGTAGACGTATCAAAGGTGAGCTTACGTTTTCGATGCAATAAGCTATTGCTCCACTCTTTGCTCTTGACAGTTTGGCCTGAAACAATCCCAGGCAATTCTCCTAAGCCGAGCCTGATTACTTTATGACATCTTGCTTCTAACTGATTAAGGTTGAGGAAACTCAGAGCTTCACTTAGGGCTTATTCCAGAGAAGAGCAGTCAGCTTTTGAAGACAGTATTTTTCTGGGCTTTGGTTTAGATCCGTTTGCCAAGTTCTTTATTAGTAGAGGTTTGGGGAAGGGGGGAGCATCCACAACATCCTTGGTGTTTCTGCTGGTGTTTTGGGAGTGAGTTGCTTGCCGAGGCTAAGGAGAGAGGCTGAAACTGCTGAGTGAAGATAGCATAAACCTCTGCAACACAGAAAAACTCTGCACTTTGCCAGTACTCGCCTGGAAAAAGTGAAACCATTCTTAGGAGTGAAAGGGCAAATGCAGAACAAGCAATTACAAATGAGATTAAAAAGTGGAAGGAAAAACAGATGCCTTAAACCTTCACCTACATTAGGGTCACAAGCTTCAGCAACATTTTTGCCCTTTCAAACCAACCTAACTTTATTTCTAAACAGAAGTCTAACCCGTTATTCATATCCTAGACATTAACTTATGTGCATCTAATGCTGTGATGCCTCAAAATACAAAAGTTGATTCTTTTGGTAAAGTGGCGATCCCCAGGAAATCCACACTTCAATCAGGTTCTATTTTCTTTCTTTTGCTATTATTCAAGTGTAATGATAAACTTGTACAATTTAACCTAAGGAAAAGACAACAAAAATTTGGTAAATGAACTGAAAAAAATCATTAAGGGGATTTCTAAATCCCTGTTTAATGAAGCATCATAGATAGGGTTGTTTCTGGGTTTGATTCTTTTTATAAGGTAAGAGTGAGTTTTGGTTTTTTACAGCTTTTCTGTTGTTTCTGTACTTTTTAATACAACAAAACTTCGCAGAGAAAACTCAGACTCCTACAGCATTCAAATTAACTACTTAAGCTGATTAAACCCTGAAGTGCCTGGGCCTCCCTTCCTCTCACTGCGCACCTCCAGGATAAGTCCAGGTCTTCCAAGAGGGGAGTGAGGACAGTGGGATGGCCCCTCTGAGCCTTCTCTCAGAGGGCAGCTGCTGTTACTTCTTAAGAAGCAGCCCTGAAAAATCCTTACTCCCTCCTTCTTCCTTACTACAGTTGTTCAGTTAAAGTCTTTGCAGGCAGACCCAAAGACCAGAGTTATCTGAAGACATGAAGCATATCGGAATGATTCTGTAAGAGGGAATAAGAGTCTCTCAGGTAAAAGACCTCAGAGAATGTCACACGGCCACTGCTGAACTTGGTTTGGTCACCCGTTTTCATTAAGAGATGACACCAACCTGCAGCTCTTTAGGTAAAATATTATTCCTGCTGCTACTCTAGAGGCACATAGCACAATTGTGAAATTACTAACAGAAGGGGGGGTGTAGTGTGTGAAGTTGCCCATTACCACACATGGTTCTACAAGCAGTGTTATTTTACAAATATTTCAAAACTGTATTTTAAATGTTATATACTTTTGTTATGCAAAACTCAAGACAGTTTCTGCAGCCAGAACTGGCAATTTGATTAAATTAATAAATTCTGAATAGGCTGAATTTCCAGCCGACGAGAGAAAAATCCTATTATTCACATTTTCCATGAGCACAGGAATTTGCCGCCTTTCCTCTCCAGCAAGTCTGACTTTTGTTCAGCACTGGAAAAAGCCTCACTCCACATCCTCCTGTCCGTCTTGGGCACCGAAAAATAACTGGTTGGTTTTGCCCTCTTACAGCAAGCATTCAATGAATGCTTCCCTCTTTGGAGATGGAAAGCACATAAAATCACTTGATTCAAAGCTTGTTTTGTGCTGCTTTTCTTTATCCCTCCAGTAACGTATTGTTTTTTTAAGCAAAGCAAACAGAGACGATTTAGTAGAATACAATTTCTTTTGTTTTATTGCTCCATTAATTTTATTTACGTTCAAATATGTTGCTTTTATCAATTTGGTATGAAGGAGGGAGATGCATCAGAAGGAAGAAACATGATTGTACTTCAGAATGAGGCATTGGGCAGAACAGGAGCAGGAGACGCCTGAACCACAGCAGATAATCAGTCATATTAATGCAATGCAGTTTCAATAGGTAGCAATTACAGGGTAATAGACAGTCCAAGCATTATTCAGAAGGCTACTGTAACCACACGTTTACAACAGTGCCTTTAGATTCCTTCCTGTAGATACACACACAAGCTGTCATTACTTAAGAAGAGAAAAAAGAAAGTCCTTTCTTAGCAGTATATTTTGAGTTCTCTAAGTCTGTGATTCTTGAAAGGCTGCCACTGCAGAAAAAATGACCAGTCTCCCCAGATTTCTTTCTTTATAGTGTTATTTCTGATCACTTATCTGTGTCTCGGTCAGCAAAGCAATAAATACTCTTATCTTAAGGAACTGTAACGATAACATCTCGCCAAAACCTAATTAAATACTAACAACAACAAAAAAAAATCCATCATGAAACAGATGCTCTTGCTAACTGAGCCCACTGCACAGCACACCTCGGGGTTAATATGCTGTCATGGAGTTTTTTCTTGAGTGATACAAAGGACAAGTTGTTTTTTAAGGCAGCATCCTTGACAGCATGAATCCGATAGGAAAAAAAGGAGAAGCAAAGCACCTAGCCACAAGAAATGAATGATGATGGAGACCCTGCAAAAGGCCTTTCCTAATGACAAGATATTACTGCACAGGTTAATGAAAACCAAATACCAATTTAACATGCTAACCTTTGAGCAAATTGAGTTCAACTAATCAAGAGCCCTTCAAAAGGGTATTTTGAACTAAGAGAAAAGCCTGGAAAAATCATTTACACACAATGGCTGGTAATGGTGCATTTAATGGCATTGGTGATAGGGAATTATACTAAGGAAATGAACACATCATGTACGACCTCTTCCCTAAAGCGTTTAATGGGATGTCTCCAAAGAACCAAATTCTCCCCATTGGCACTGAAGGGCAATTCCCATTAACAAGCAAGGCACTAACAGGCTCCTCCTCAGGACATCCCTCCCACAGAATTTGAAACAGAAATAATACCTACCGTGCAAGCCCAGACTGGACAACTTCACTGCAAAAAGGGCTCTCTACATCAGTTTTGATAACCAAAGGACAGTTTACCTTTGGATCAGATCATACATTTCCCCTTCTGAACTCCTCTGGCACAGACGAGTATTTATTACCCATGATCTGCTATTTCTTTATGGACTATGTAGGAAGATGTGACACCGATCTCCAAGTACCTCTGCCTGAAGACTACTGGATAAATAAATCCCGACACACTTCTTTTAAAAGCTTACCCTGGCAAACACACTTTGAAAACATCCAGAGTTTGTGCAGGTTCAATTGCACGGCTGTGTACACGCCTGCCCTCACCTTGCCCCAAGCACTGACAGAAGCTGTATTTCTGATGTCCATCTCGCATGGCTCAAGTATAAGAAAACAAATCTCCTTCATCCCCCTTTAAAATCGAAGGCAGTGCAATTCTTACACATTTATCCAGACAGTTGAAGGAGAAGTGGTTCTATCCAATGTGACAAAAAAGTCTAACTCCCATAAAGGTGACAAGATGCCACTGGCTTCCCCACCACTGTGTGTGGGCACAGGAACAGCACTAAAGTTTTTTCCTGTTGTTTCCCTCCCATCCCCACAAGCCAGGTTTGAAAGCCTGCTCTCCCCCACCACCTCCACGTACTCTGAAGATTACTGGAAACAATTCAGCAGCCCCCAGCTCAGCACCACACCTGCGATTTATCACTTACCACTCGCTCCGTGGCAACTGCAAGCTACAAACTCTTGTTTGTCAAACAAAACTGCATCAAATTACATGGTTGGGAATGCGTCCAGCACCTCATAACAAGTCCAAGTCTTAATAGATGCAAGATGTTAACATTACAATAAAAATCAGGGCACATCATCTTTCTGAAATACATTTTAGAAGAATATTGAGCTCTGCAATATATTATCTTTGATAATATCAGATAACGCAGCCCATACACCAGCCTTTTTGAGGAGGACAGCAGAGTAGGCATTTCTCCCCTGAAGATTTCCAATCTCACAGGCAATAGCTGGCAGCTACCAAACGCTTCCTTTGGCAGAGCACAGAGAGCTGCTGGTTTGTGTATTTGCTAATATATTCAAACTGCTAAAAACTGACAGAACACTCTAGGCACCTTTGGCTTTACGAGTACATCGGCGTTTTCTTCAAGCGCTCTCAGTCTTGCCAGACAACTGCCCAGTGGAAAGACAACAAGATTGTCACCTAAATAAACATTCAAAACATGATTACTGGAAATAATCTGTACATATGTAAGAGCGGCAAGTGTAATTGAGTACACTCAGTAAGACAACACGAGGCTTTCACCAAGGAAAGCATCAGCAAACAACAACTTGCCCTAAACCTACAACAGCAGCACTTCAGATACTCCACCCAAGAGATGTGGTGACCATGCCGTGCCACTCCTGGCAAGGATTGCACTCACTACACTTCAACCCTTTAATAAGTTGGGGGTTATTTTTAAAACGTCATCTGCTGACTTTCACTTCGGAGAAGTACTGAACTATTGTAACAGCCACCTAAGAGATGCACTTCAGCGCTTTCTTGAATTAAAGATATCCAGGAAAGAGTCATCAAAAATGACGAGAATCACAGGTACAGTAAAATACTTAAATCTCCTGCTTACGTTTCAATGCATCACGCTGTCATTTTATGAGTCAGATACCCTCCTCCCTTGCAGTTCAGCTGAAGTGTAAGCAGTGTGATCCTGGCAGGCTGTACTGAAAGCGCTAACCTAAGAGTTTTGGCTAACAGCTGCCCTTCAATCCTGTCTATTCTTCTTTTTGTTACTCATTCCTGTTTTCCTATCTGAAGAGTAAGAAACACATTATGAATCTGAAGTTACCAGTACTGGGAACCCTTACATTCATTTGAAGAAAAAAAAAATAAAATTAAAAGAGTTCATGGAAATGTGCCTACAGTTAATAAAAGACTCAAACCTTTTGCAAAACTATACCTTGCAGTTAAGGGATTCCATAATTAAAACATAATTACTCAGCCATATAATGTGTCAAATAACGGCGAATGATTATTTGTTAAACTACAGATAAAGAGAAGAATGAATAAATCTGGAACCACAGATAAAACCAATTAAATGAAGGTCCTTCCCTTTTAGCATCCTTCTGGCACTTCAGAGACCATTTCTGCATCCAGTGCTAGTTTACAGGCACAACTGATAAAACTTTTACACTATATACATAGCATAAATCCCAGTAGTAAATAATTCAGCACAAGAAACGGCTGCAAAGAGGGACAGCTGGTGCTGACAACGCTATCAGCATCTTTGCTACTACATGACGTACAGGCAGTTATGAGTGCAGTAAACTTACGGAGAAAACAACAAAAATTCCAGGTTAAGGTTGGAGTTGTTAAAGGATTTCAATTATTACTTGAATAAGCGCCAGCATCCTTTAAGGCAGCGATCAAAAAGAAACTACCTGTCTTCAAAATAGACTGAAAGGGTCTTTGCATACAAATTCAAAGCACACTTCAGAACAGCTAAAACATGCAAAGAAAGACAACGCTCGTCTTTGTTTGGTGTAAATCCTAAAACTCAGTTATTGCAGAGAATATCATTTGACTAACAAATTCAGGCAAATCTACCTTATAATATATGGAACAGTAGAACAGAAGGTGGGAACCTTGGTGCCCAGTGAAGCAGGCAGCCCTGCTGGAGTCAGTAGCACAACCACCTCCTGGAGCAGCACGACAGTAGCTTGTCCGAAAAGCAGCTGCCTGCCCTTAGAGCTTCAACAAGTCTCAGCAAAGTGATGACATACGGGAAAGCTCAGCAGAAACAATAAGGAATGATAAGAACCAAAGATTTAAAAACAGTCCCAGAGGAGGTACTTACTTAAAATCAAAAGCCACACACACTCTCTGCACATGGGTTAAATCATCACCCATAAGTTGTTCTGCTTTTCCAATTCGTGTGTTTCCCCCCTATAAACGAGCCTTCCCACCTGTACATCTAGAATTAGAGTTTTTATTGGACCTCCTTGCAAGAGCACCGTGATTTTTTTTTCCTTCTCCCCAAAGCTCATTAAGATCACTAAAATCAACCATCAGTTTTATTACTCGATCATGCAATACATTATGTTCCTCTCTACCCACTTAAAACTACAAACAAAATCAGGCCTCAGGTCACCTGCATTTCTCTGCCCCTTCCTTACACGGTGGTACAATTCTTGCCCTGATATAACCAATTTATACACAACCCATTCATAAATTGAAGAGGGATCTATTAAAAGAGCATTATTATTCTGTAAGGCATAGATAAAAAATGAAGAAAGGAAATAGGTAAACTACACTGAGCACACAGCTAGTGATAAATTAGGGATCCAGCATCTTAATTAGCACCAATAATTACATTCTCTTTCAAGGAAACTGAGGTGTAAGAGACACTAATGTCATTTCTTCCTGGATGATAATATAATATTGGCTTTTTTAACCAAAAGAAATCACATTGCCTGACCAAGTCAGAAGATGAATTATGGCCATTTTAGAGACCACATCGGGCCACACTGCTCACATTGTGGCAAATTTAAATGAAGATAAATCCTGTCAATGTAATCTTTAAACTTGAGGTATGAGATTGGGAATCAATGGAAAAGTGTCTTTGTCTCAGCACCTGACCCAGATGCCTGACAGCAGTATTTATCTAGCTTAGAGAAGCACTGAACAAAACAAAACCAAAAACTATGTAAAATGCTATGTACGCAAAATATAGAGCTGCATTAATATCACTGCTTTTAAAGACATTGATTCATCAGTATTTGCTTCTTGGAGATGATACTGACGGTGGAATTTGACAAAACCCACAACGAACTCCGCCCAAATCCAAATATTGATCTAACAGCGATATAAAGTTTCTAATGGTGACACTAAGTTTCTAATGGTGATACAAAGTTGCAAAGATTCATTAAACAAGTAAGTAAGTCCTCACTTGTGCAACAAATGTCCAACCTAGCCAGAAGGAAACAAAACCACAAACACTGAAAGCAAAGAACTCTGCTCTTAAACTACTATTCACAATTCAAAACAATTGATAAAAATGTTAAATTTATATGTTTGTGGGGTTTTTTCACCTCATGCTAACGAGCCATTTCACTGCTGCTGTGGTGACCACCGTCATCTTTCCACATTTGAGACCAGCAGACACAGAACCACTAAGGGTTTGCTTCAAACCCCCACATAACTTGTTTTCAAGGAAGAATCACTTCTCCTATGCTTACAGACAGTATGAGACACGTTATAAAATGTCCAATAGCTTTCCAGCTACTTCCAAAGGACCTTAGAAAACTCATGTGTCCAGGGCCATAAAAATGCACTTCTCATCATTCCGGTTAGAACATCACGAAAATACTATTTGCATTTTCACAAGCCCAATTAGCCCCTGGATCCCTCTAACGACTCACACTTTTTCTGCTTGATATCAGAAATCATTATATTTACACTTGACGCATCTCAGAAGGAAACCAGAACGGCTGGATTTTTGTAGTTATTAATACTGAACAAAGGTGTCGGTACCTCAGAAGCCCAGAGTTATTTAAGATGATCTGTTATCTCTGTGCAGGCAGCATGTCTCCACTAAACCAGAAGCGCATATACGATCAGCTAAGCTGCTGCTGAAACTCACACGACATTTAGATATTTTACTTAATGTGAGAAAAGCGATGCCACCAGCTAAAACAGTTAAATGTCTATTACACAACTTGTGCCATAATCTAGTATCAAATTCGACAGCACTGAGCACACCATCCAAGCTCGATTTATTGCAGCTAATTGCTAATTAGGGTTATTTTTGAAGCACTGCTGTTTGCATTGCACCAAATTTGCACTTGGGGAGAAAACAGGATTTCCAAGGTCAGAATGAAGTTTAAACATTTGTATACAGACTGCTTCCCTCCCCTCAGTATTGCTAAAAGGTCTCGGCAATCTGAAGACAACAGTATTTACACATCTGATGTTATTAAAACCGGGCACTCCCAACTTTGTATAAAGCAGCTATTAACATGCAAAAATTCAAAGTCGGATTGCAACGGTTACCCAGACAACTTTCTAATTAAATAATGGCAGTAATATCACTATGCTTCCATGTACTCCATTAAAAATTGAACAGTGCTTCACTAATAATGCATTGGTCATTTGCATAATCTAAAGACCTTGGCTGCCAGAACCAGCTATGGACCATCACGTCGTTAACCACCAACACGCACATCCCGCACCCCCTCCCATGGCAAGTAATTACCCAGATGAACACATCAGTAATTCACGGGGGCTCTCGTTTCAAACTCCTGCCTGTGGAGACCCATTTAAGCATTGTTAGTAGCAGGATGATCCTCAAGATCTGAAGTTGGCTGCGTCTTTCAGAAATCAAATCCCACTGTAGACTCTATTATCCCTAATTTTAGCATCAATCTTTTCATTCCCCTTGCAGATTTCTGTCTGGTGTTTTAGGCACCATGGCAGCACGTCTACAACCGAAATACCATTGTAGTGACTGGGGCTCAGTCTGGTGTGCTGGATTCCCCGGTGCCTCTGCAGTGTTGCTGCCAATACCCAACACAACTATATTCATCTGTACTGCAGGTGAGCCATACTGAAGCAAGGTAAAAGGAAGAGAAGAGAACTAATCCACCTTTCAAAATTCAACTACAGCTGTCAGTAACTATGAAAGCAGACTGTCAGAATGCTACAACATATAATCCCATGAAAAATAAAGCTGCAGTTCAGTTAGGCCAGATCCAGGGCACACTAATGTGCAGGCTGTACAGAATTAACTGACTCTAGCGAAAAAGTATGAAGGCTGAGTGACCTCTAATCAAGAAAACATGACGTGCCTAGACTTCCCAAAGGTTCCTCTTGAATTATTACCTCAGTTCAGATTCATTTTTATGATTTGCTATAACTCTTTCCAAATCTTCTCTAATCATTAGCTGTATCAGCAGTATGAGAGCCATATGAAAGATAGCGCACTGTTATTTTTGGTTTCAAGAGAGCAATTGCATTTCCAAATATACTGCTAGCATAATCCAGTCAGGCTGTGGTTTCATAAATCCGCAGAGTTTTCTTGGCATATTATCCCAGAGACGAAGACAGCTAGTACAAAACCTCAGGGGAGCAGGGATTCACGGCTTTGGCTTCATGAACTGTAGCACAGGGTCACGCTTAAATGTTAAAAGAAGAAACAAAAACACAGTTCTTCCTATGCCTGTCCAAGGAGATGGTTCAGAGAATTTGCTTCTGGTAGGAAGGAAGAACTTGAGACTCTCTCATGTCCCTAGAAATTCGTTCTTATCTTGGCAGCACGCAGGAGCCTGAATGAAAGAGCTCCCAAAGCAGAACGCTATGGAAACAGGATAAAGACACTCTTCCTGCACCAGAACATGTGCACTACAGCATCGCCTCTGCCCTTAGCGCAGGTACGTGGTTCCCAGTCGTGTCTTAATGGAAAATGTATTTGCATCAGTAGAAAGCTGCTTACAGACCAGCTGTTCCTTCCTGCCTCCACTTTGTTTTGAAAGGAAAGCCGCACTTCTTCCTATCCTCCCCCACCAGACTTCTACAAGTACAAAAGGACTGCAGCACACGCCAAGGGTCAGGCCTCGGCAGCAACAGTTGACAGGAAGGGGCTGGATGCCACAGGAGTTGGTGTTTTCCTCTGTATTACACCACATATCGCACAGATACTTTGCTATTTTGAATAATCCTCCCCAGTCAACACATGCTCTCACAAAAAACTCCGCAGTACAGCAAATTTGGCCTCCACCCTATTCACAAGATGTTTTGCATCAGTAGCTTCAGCTGTTTCAAATGTTGATCAGAAGCTGAAGGCACAGAGATCCACAAGCAGCTCCACAACAGGCCAAGCCCCACACTCAGTCTCCACCATAACCACGCAGCCCTGTGATGACTTCGGACAGGCAGTGGTTGGCAGGAGCCCAATCCTCCCCTGGAAATCCAAAGGGTGGGCTCAGCCCACTCACACGGGGAAGGCTGACTCAGTGGATTACGTCTGATCTCGGGATCTCTGAGGAAAACAGTCTTGGAGAAAGTACTGGGAGGTGGGATGGGTAGAGAAATACACTGTGAGAAATAGTTATTCTTTTTAACACACAGACAAAATGCAGCTCTGGAACTTTCGAGTCAGCTCTTCAACTCATTTACTTTTGCTTACTCCATCCTGTTATCATGCACTGTTCTACCATCGCAAATCTTGTTCTTGAGACAGCCTGCACATGGACATACAGCATCCAGCAGCATGGATCTTTAAAAAAAGATCTTGCAAGCATTGCTACAACATAAATATTCACACTCAGAGCAATTACTTCTGACTGTACTAATGACACAAGCAATGTGTTTCTGTACTATATATACACATTATGCACAAATTTCCTTTAACAAATATCTTGGCTGTGATGTAAAGCCATCCCTACTTAATTTATGTTTGCACACATTTGGACTGAAAATTAAAATTAATAGAAAGCTAAAATAAATAAAAGACCTCCTGCTGCTCTGGGTGAATATTCAAGAAAGCGAAGAGCAGAAACACCTCATTCCCCCACAACCCAAGCACAGAGTTTGCTGATTCCCAATTACTAAACAGCCCTCTCAGACACCACAGACTGACTTGGTGTTAGGGAGGTGACGTGAGGGGTGCACAGAATAGAGGAATTTTCTCCATTCATCGGGCAGTCTTCCCCTCTTGGTACAGAGTGGGGACTAATGCACGTAAATCCCTGGTTCATCAAGAAGTGAATAGACCTTTTGTTGCAGTCTATTACAGTTATAAAGATTCTGGCCACGCTTCTTTTACCACCACCATCCCCTCCACCAAAATGAAAGGTAGAGCTTAAAATCACAGAAACAGATCAGGATTCAAAACACGCTGGAACAGCCTGGCTACACCAAGAAGAAAAAGAAGAAAACAACCTGCCAGCACCCTTTTCAGGGCCTTACGACACCACTTTTGAGAAGTTTTGCTCAGGCAGCTGACATCCAGTTTTCGTCTTCTCCTGCAGATGTGCGGCTTTCCTGCACAATAGGCGCCTGCAGCTCTGGCTCTCATCCAGGTCCCACTGTGTGACAGTAACAAAAGGCGAAGCTGGAAGCCCTCAGCTACAGCACAGCTCTAAATGATTTAGTGACCACGGCGTCCAGACCTTGGCAGCAGCTGCTGCTTTAAAGGGACATTACCCAAGAAGCCAGTAAACCACAGAGGCAGGCGTTTATTCACACTAGATTTGAAAAGTTCTGCTCCAAATTCAAACGGTCCTGCCGCATTTCTATAAAGCCCCAAGGAAAAGATGGGAGAGAATGGGGCAGGCAGGGATTGTTGTCGGAAGTTGTTAGTGCAATACCACAAAGCCTAAAAGACCATCTATTATAGTATCCTCCACATAAAGGTTTCAAGGCACTCTGCAAGCATTAGGGATGGCAACCTTCCACCTCCACGGCCATGCGTTATTCTCACTTGAGAGTTAGAAAAATAAAGCCCTGAGATTAAACCAGCCACTAGTGACCAGAACAACTTAACCCAGGATGCCTTAACCCCAAGGGTAATGTCCTAGTGACCAGGACAACTTAACCCCAAGGACACCTTTTCTTCTAAGCATATGGAGAAAATTACACCTCTTCACATATTAACATCTCGTTTTGTTACGAATTTCAATTTGCTTTGGTGCACAACTGTACACCACCACCACAATGCTGCAAAAGGGCTTTTACAGGGAATTTTTACACTGAACGCACTCTCTAGCTTGCGAAATGGAGATACTTACGAGCACCAGCACGCTGAGCATTGGACATCAATGCACACCATCCCTTAATGCATACTGTTCTTGGAGAAGCACATTGCCAGTCCCCTGCTGAACTCCACAGTACTTTTTGAGTACCTGTTCCAGAAAGTTATGGGCTAGAAGAGCTGGATTGGTTTTTTTTACACAGACAAGATCCAAACAAATCCACAAATCCCCTTAAACCCATTTCGATACTTCACTTCCTCACCAAGCTGCAGAATAGCTGAGCTTTTGCTACACAACTTTTCACGTGCATCAGAGGATTAATGAATCAAGCTAGGGCAATCTTAAAACAAAAACACAGTGAAAACTAGAAGTGCCTCTGCTCAGCATTCAAGCTCTTGTGCCCACCACCTCTCTTCTACCTTCTACCAACAAATAGTCCTTGTTTAGTTCTACAGACATGTCCTGACCCATAAGTATTGCCTATTGGAACACTGCAGGCAAATGGAGGGCAACTGACTGACGAAAAAAGTCACCAAGTGTCTGGTTGCTAAAAGAAATCCGTAGCCAGCTCTGCTATCTTGCACCAATAACTTAGTGCAAGAAATAAACATGTCAATTCCAGAAAAAAAATAAAATTTCATGGGCAGAAAATACTATGCAGCAAATACGCAAAATAATTTCTGTCAACGGAGCGCTAATTAAGACAGATAAACCCTCGTTTCACTAATCTTCCTTCTTCTCCTCCCTCCAGAGTAATTTAGTCGCCCACAGGGAAAAAAAAACGTACAAGAAGAGACTGATAAAAGAGATGTATCAAAAAGGTGCACATATTTCTATATGCCACAAGCAGGTAACAGCACTCACTGCCAGAGCTCTGTTGGAAGGGGGAAAAGTACAATTTTATATTTCTCTGTGGAGTCTGAAAGTAATTTTAAAAAGACATTTTAAAGCCATCCTTCACCACCTGCAGTCAAGTGGTCATTAAGAAAAAAAAGCCCTGTAATCAAAGCACTCACTAACTGCTGGGAAACACTATTAATCCACTGAGCAGCACTGCTCCATCCAGGCACTCCACAGCCTTCCCAAGCAAGTAAAACAAAGCCATGCCCACTTGGTTGGATTTTCAGCTCCTGTGTGAGCTGTGATGGTGAGAGGGAGCAAGGAACATAACGTAAAGGTATTACAGTGCCAACCCACAAACAACAGCAGATTTCACCACCCTTGGCCAGCTGCCTTGCCCACTCTCTGGGTCCGCCTGCTCTGACAGTAGCGCACCAACAGGGTTCGGTTCTGCTTCTGAGCTCTGGCAGCTTTCAGTCCACAATATTGAAGTGGTGCCTTTTTCAATGACTTTCACATGCAGGGAAGGGAAACGAGGAGGAGCTGTTACACCTTCTGTTGGGTCTTTCCTGCTTGGAGCAGTGGGGAGGGAAGGAGAAAATGCCTTTGCAAAACATATGGTTTGAGCAAGTCGGGGCAATAAGTGCTTTGCTCTCCCAGCATGCTGCCACGCACAAGAAGACATCAGTGAGAGGCGGGCAGCACAGCAGCAAATCTGCTACCAGGAAATGTTACATAATGTCAAACACACAGAACAAAAGAAAGATTTCCTATTCCCACAATGAAATATAACATATCTAGCCTTATGCTGTGCTCTAAAACACCGCGGCTCTGATCAACTCAAACAACACAGACTTGGTAGGATTAGAGATATTTCTTCTGTCTCACTGATACAAAGCTCAGGTAAATGGGTACAGCAAGTCCAGGTTTCTGCAGCACCAAGCTGGAAATCACAAATCAATGCATCTTCCAGCCTCCTGCTTGCCAGAAGCATTAAGAACTTAAGCAATGAAGAGCTGGAATGGGGGAAGGGGGAGGGAAAGGAGAGGGATTCACAGCATCTGTTAGGCAATAACTTGTCATTTAGGAGTCCCAGATGTGGTGCTGACTGACCATGTTAATAGGGTGCTCCCCTAACCTAGAGAAGCACTGACCCTTAAGGAAGAGAGCAAGGAATCAAGAGCTAGGAAAAAACAAACAAGCAAGAAGAGAAACAGCAATTCTTCCTTGCTAAAGGAAACAAATTTCTTGTTGGATAGGTGACCGGGACTTCAGGTGACTGGCCTGGCTGAGGAGCCCACCTGATGCCCTGAAGTGGCAGGGCTTTCAACAGTGCTAACAGCAAAAGGTGCTCCCTGCAGCACATGGACCTGATCTCCCAGTTGTTCTAACGGGCTGGGGCTGTGTGCCAAGAAACACTGTGGACTGTTTGGGTCAGGGATGCTGCCTGCCTGCTGCCAACCATCGCTGCTGTTAGCAGGGCAGCGTGGAGGAGCAGAGCCATCGCTGGGATTCCTGCGCAACATGAGGCAAGACAAAGGTTTTTCTCTGATAATTTCACAGCATTCTCTCGCTCCATTTCCTGGTTGTCTTCCAGGTCCATTTTGTTATGCTGTAAAAAGCATTACATGCCTGCAATCACGGTGACAAGACATACCACGATGATAGTGCAGCTTAAAGGCAGCAGGCTCTGCAAAACCAAGCAGCCAGCTCTGCTTTATTCTTGGCAGTCAGTTCCAAAGTCCAAGCTACCAAAAGACAAAACAGCGTTTTCCAGGATCAGGGTGCCAGCTATCCCATGTACCACCTCTGACTCAGTGATTTGTCTCCTACCATATCCTATCTGCTTTGCACCACATCAACCCTTGTTTTGCAAATGCAAAACAGGTCCTGAGGCCCTTCGTGTTTACATGGAGAAAGAGAGCAAAGGCTTATTTCGAAACACTTTGAGCTCCTTCAAGTAGAAGGACCGTGTCTGTTCCCTGCTCTGCAAAATTACCAAACTCTCAAGAGTTCTAGCATTTGCTAGGAACCCAGGTGGACTATGACAACTCAAACCCAACCTGAAACACAGGCAGAGACTCTCAGCTCACCACCCACTCCGGGAGTTGAAAGGAGTGAAGACTCCAAAAGGTTGAACTGTAACAGGCAAATGTAGTTTTAACAAATTCTGTTTCTATAAATATTACAAAGCTTTCTGCTCTTTGGAGGCTGCTCTACTCCCAGTGCTGCTGACATTACGGTGACATTTAGGAGGCCTTCACGTTACCTTACTGCCTTTCGTATGCTGGTTTTGTTCAAGGGATCAGAGAGACATATGAAGACACAAGGGCTGCTTATTCAAACTCTGCTCACTCGCTGACCTGCTGCTCACACGGGAGTCAGGAGCACAAAGGGGCTCTCCATGTCAAGTGTGCTGGCTGCCGCTGGCTCCAGCGCGCTGGAATGCATATAAATGCAAAGGACACTAACCTCGAGGTGCCACCAACAAGGCACAGGGGTGAAGGGACAGGGCATTGATTTCTGAAGCTGCACAAGAGCTTCAGGTAGTCCTGTCTGGTACTGTGCTCTGTCCACACAACAGAAAGGTTTGGCTTCATTTATTGATTCCTGCTTTCTTTTCTTCTTTCTTTTTC